>JADLZN010007976.1:7500-126349 GCA_018155175.1 Sinocyclocheilus anophthalmus
TTTAAAAAAAAAAAAAAAAGTACATTTTGTCAGTAATTAATCACCATACTAGATACTGTATATCTGACAAGAAACAAATGTTAAAAAAGCACAAAAGTTTATTTGCTCTGAAAAATAAATGATCTGAACTCAATATTACCCCAATCACACATTTATAATTTTGTCCTTTTTATACATTTTAAATTCAAAAACTGGAATCATTCAAACGCAAAAGCTTTTTCACCCAATGAATATTCTGGCAAATACAACTCTTCACAGAAAAGCAGGGCAGCCCATATGAAACTGGGATCTATAACATTTGCAATGCATATTTATTATTTATAAATATCTTTCAAATGTATTTTAGCAGCAGTAGTATAAATAGACCCTCCTGATCTCCTGAACCCTGAAAAAGATCTTTGTGTTCAGTCACTACTGTCATCACCCACCACCATGTGGCTGTACTTCTTCTGCTGTTGCTCCTTAAACGAATCCTTCACCTTTGCCCTCTTCAGACCCCCATCCCTGTGAGACACACAGTAATAAACCTTTAACTTGTAAAGGATAGTTCACCCAAAAATTTTAATTTGATGTTTATCTGCTTACCCCCCGGGCATCCAAGATGTAGGTGACTTTGTTTTTCAGTAGAACACAAACAAAGATTTTTAATTTGCAGTTGCATTCTGTCAGTCTTATAATGGAAGTGAATTTGAATCATGGCTTTGAGAGTCAGAAAACATACACAAACAAAACCAAATTAAACCTTTGCGGCTCGTGACGATACACTGATTTGTAAATACACGAAACGATCGGTCTGTGCAAGATACTGAACAGTATTTATATAGTTTTTTTACCACTGTTCACCGCAATGTCTGAACTGTCTGAGCGAGTGACGCGTCGTCTTCTTGCTTTACGGTGGATCGCAGACTTATAAGTGCATTACCGCCACCTATCTCTCAAATGGACTATTGACACTCTATCTACAATCTCAGGACAGTTCAGACATTGCGGTGAATCAGAGGTAAAAAAACGATATAAATAATGTTCTGTTTCTTGCACAGACTGATCATTTCGTGTCTTTACACATCAATGTATCGTTACGAGCCGCAGGGTTTAATTTGTGTTTTTTTGTGTATGTTTTTTTTGACTCTCAAAGCTGTGATTCCCATCCACTGACATTATATGACTGACAGACTGCAACGGTTTGATTTAAAAATCTTCATTTGTGTTCTACTGAAGAACAAAGTCACCTACATCTTGGATGACATGAGGGTGAGCACATTTCCAGCACATTTTCATTTTTGGGTGAACGATCCTTTAAATTCAATCATTGTAGCTGCAAGACAGCTAAAGACAAACTCTTTTACACACCAGTCCAAGTCCACTAAACCTCCTTGTTGTGCAATGGTTGATTTCACCCTGTTGGCAAACTGCACAGCATCCTCTCCTTCCTGTGTGCACAGGAAAGGAGTCAGTGAGGGCGTAATTAATCACATCAACATCATGCTACAAAAGGCTACAGCTATTTTACACTTTACACCTTGAGCTCTCACCTTATGTGCCATTGGAGGCAGATACCAGACGTTGCAGACTATGGCCCAGCTCGTCATCATCCGCAGCAGATAGCTCACCATGCTATATTTGCTGCTGTTCCAGAAAGCATCTCCAAACTGAGGGTCAACTATAATACACACACACCCACACACAAACACACCACACACACACACACACACACACACACACCTACACACGAGACAGACATGCATGAGGGTCATGCAGGTCAATATACAACATACCACACACTATGAAGTTTCTTGCAACAGGGGACCAAAACACAATAATTTGGTATGTTACTGATTTATTTTCAATTTTAATGTGAAAGTTAATTCATGAGATTATATTATTAATTTGATTATTTGTAATACTTATTTTGATTAATTATCAAATTAATCAGTTGCTACAGGAAATATTTTTAGAATAATTATATGTCGAAAATAATTTAAAGGCTATATTACAATTAAAATATAGTGTAATATCACACACACACACACACTATTGGCCAAAAGTTTGGAGTAATTCATATTTTTTTATGTTCTTGACAGACAATAAGTCTCTTATGCTCACCAAAGCTGCATTTATTTGATAAATATACAGTAAAAATAGTAATATTGTGAAACGTTATTACAATTTAAAAGAATTGTTTTCTATTCGAATATATTTTCAAATGTAATTATTCCTGTGATGCAAAGCTGAATTTTCAGCACATTACTGCAGTCCTTCAGAGTGTTACTGATCCTGCAGAATCATTCTAATATGCTGAGTTGCGCTCAACAAACATTTCTTCAATTTATCAATGGTTGAAAACAACTCATATTTTTTTAAAACTACAATACACTCCCATTCAGATGTGTTGGGAAGTAATTTTTACCTTTATCAGCAGGATGCAAATAACTGTAAAATTACAGTAAAGACACTCTATACTGTTACACAAAAAAAACAATTCCCTAATAAGTGCCATTTATTAACGTTCAACAAATCTTGAAAAATGTTCACCGTTTCCAGAAAATTATTTATCATAGCATATAATTCAAAAACAATAAGTAACATTATTAATAACTGAACCAACCAATCTGAGCAGAAATCAGCATATTAGAATGACGAGTGCAGGATATACTGTAATAAATTACATTTTATAATATATTAAAACAAAATTATTTTTAATTGTAATAATATTTTACATTATTACTGTTTTATTGTATTGTTGATCAAATAAATGCAGCGCAACAGAGAATCATTATTATCACTCACATTGCAACTTACTACAATGCATTTTTCAAGTCAACAAAAACAGTAAAAATGACCCTGTCTCCTTACAGCAGGTAATGTGCATAAAAGACAAGTACTGATATATTACCTTTATAGCCACGGGGTATATAGTTCCTCCGATTTCAAAACTTCCCTTTTTAAACATCATTACTGATGTATTATTGATGCAAGTTCCTGCAGGGGCAACCAGGTGCAAGTATTAAACTTCAACCATTAAGCTTTAAGAACAACGCTGTAAAGCAGGACCTGAAATACGACTGAAACTGTATCTCGGTGTGTTTCTCATTGTTATTATGCACTTACCCTCAGGGAAGATGAGTATTGGCAGCTTTGTTTTGTCATTTACATGATCTCTTAACCTGGGAAGGAAAACAAGAAAGATGAATAGACCATGTAATCAAAGGCAGTATTAGAAAGAGATGGAAAACTTGATAAACTGCACAAATCACAACATGAAACTATATATCTGTATATATATAGTTTCATGTTGTATTTGGCAGTTCATCTCTTCCTCATATTATATATATATTTATTTTATAATATATATATCATATATAAATAAATCTTAACTTAGATTTAAATTTACAGGTAGAATAGCATGGAAATTAATAGAAAGTTAGGGCTCAATTCTGGATTTCTTTGGGGGGAAACATACATAATGAAAACTTGATATTTAATTAATTTTATTTTTTATTCTAGATTAAAATATAGTGGTGATGAATGGCAAACAGATGATATTCAGACAAAACAATTTTTTTTTATGCATTACAAACTGAACAGAGTTAAACCTGCCATGTAAGCTGACTAAGATTAAATTGGCTGCTTAAAATATGTTACGCGCGATCGGAAATTAAGCACATATTAATGGCTTATTCTGCATGATCATATTTTAGATCCCTTAATCCTACCCCATATCTAAATTTAACAACTACATTACCAACTATTAATAAGCTGCAAATTAGGAGCTTACTGATACGAAGTAAGTAGTTAGTTAGTTAATAGTTAGAATTGGTCCCCAAACTAAAATGTGACCAGTACGGTCATAAAGAAACAGACTGACATTAAACCAAAATATAGTATTGCAGAGATTGTCTGTGCTTGAAATTATACTAAACTGTAATATCAGCTCCCGTAACGATGTATGAAACATGATTTATATTATGGATGTACAAGTATTTGTGTGTCTGTGCAATGTAATTTCCAAAAGTCCTCAATGCATGTCAGAACACTGTGTGTTGTTTTTAAATGGATGTGTTTCTGTTGTGCTGTGAGGCACATAGCAGCTGACTCAGACAGACATGACCCAGCATGCAACAGGGAGGTATGTTGTCTAAGAAAATATGCGGAGAAATATATACATGCATATATGCAGATTTATACTGTCGAAAAATGAAACGGAAGTAAAAAAAAGTTTGAAAATCATGAATATATATAGTTTTGTAGTGCTCTGCTTGATTAACAATAATAGAACATCATTATTGTTGTTTTACCTTTGTGTCACTAGGTGGCGGTCTCTCATCTCTGCTCTCTCAAACCAGATATGAGGGCAAGATCTCTCCATTGCACGCTGGAGGACTCCCATTAAACCACCATGAACCTGTCCTACCTGTTTAAAACAAAAAAAAGGGTTTGTTTAATTGCGAGCAATTATTTTTAACTTTGGAACTAAGTGTTAATAAGGCAGAGAATGAATTCTTCTGTGACTAAAGCAGCGGTTTTCTAATGTTTTTGGTGTTGCCAAAATTCATTAAATAAACCCACATCATTTACATGTATTCATTTAGCTATTATGTTATTATTGGAAAAAAAATCTGCATTTTCTTTCAGCTTCATATATAGTTTTAGCGATGAATAACTAAAGAAATACAGAACAAAATATTTAAAGCATTCGAATATGGCTCTTAAAATATGCCAAACAAATAATTAATTGAATATGAATATTTATATATTTTTGAAAAGCCCATTGAAAGACATTAATATCTCAATTAATTTGAGATCAATCATTTTTGTTGAAAAAAACCCAGAACAAATCATTTTAAGTATTCAAATATGGCTCTTAAAACATCTAAAAAATAAATTAATTTATTGTATACAATATTTAATATTACTGAAAGATATTTAAGTCTACATGTTTTTTATAGGATGAATAACAAACAAAACACTTTAAGTATTCAAACATGGCTCTTAAAATACATTAATTTTGTATCAATATTAATATTACTGAAAAACATACATTATTGAAAAACATGAATTATCTGCATTTTATTTATTTATTTGTTCACTCATTCACTTATTTATTTACAACTGAATGAATAATGTAAAAAATATACAGGAACATTTTTTTTGACCTGCAGAAGCCCAAAATACCAATTGTGTCTCTCCAAACCTCTTTGACATTTTCATCCATTAAACACAGGAATGAGAGGTTGGTGACAGTAACCTTAATTCCAAAAAGCACAAGAAGTATCATCAAAGTAGTCTATATGATTTATGTACGCCATTCCTAATCTTCTTAAATGATCTGATTGCTTAATGGGAAAAACAGATTGTAATTTAAGTCATATTCACTCAAAATCATATCAAGTAAAACTGCAGTCCTGAGTGCAATACACAATTAAAAGAGAAGATAAAAGTGCATACAAACCTGTACGAGAGTGCAAATACCAAGATTTAAGAACCATTGCACTGAAGAGTTATCTCACTCACCATTGCATAACAGCCGTCATTAGCCAGAATAACGACATCAATTGGCGAAGTGTGATTAGCTACACAGATGCCTCCTCTCTTAGGCCTGTTCTGTCTGAAAAAACTATTAGTATAGTGTCTGTACAAGTCTAAACCATATTGTTGTTACTTGATTAGACCGGTTGTTGTTAAATGGAGCCCTGAACTCACTTGTTGTGATAGTGAATGGTAGCTGAAAGGCCTCTTGCACAGATCCTGTAGCACATCAAGTGGACCAGGTCACTCAACCAACCCTTCACTCTGAAACAACAGAGGATTGTAATGAATGTGATTAGGATTAAACAACACTTTAACGAATACGCCCAGACAAAAACAACTATAAAAAATGGACTGAACATTATTATTAGATGTCCATTGTTAAAAAGGTTAAAGTGCATTTTTCATCATTCAGCATTGATTAAAAATTATTCTGCAAATAAAGGGCTTTCCTTTGCAAAAAAAAATGTTTGATGTAAATCTTAACACTGAGTTCTTAACTGGCATCATGTTTGTAAGAAATAATGTAAAAAATAATTTTTGAACAAACCTATTTGAACAACAATATATAAACAGTTAAAACTTAAATGCAAACTGAATAGAAATATATAAAAAATAGACATTTTTACAAAATTACTAAAACCTAAAGAAATACTAAATGAAACTAAAAATGTAAATGTGTGTATATACACATTAAATAGTACAGCCTATATTATGTTGGTGAAAATGTGAAGTCTTGAAAACTGAATTTACTGTACTTAACATACAATAAAAAAGTGACAGAGATGCCTCAGGTCGAGTACAAAAACATTGCCATCAGAATATTTCATAACATACTGTACATCCCATACATAATGAGTTAACAAAGACTATGGTGATGATTAATAAGCACTACCAGAATTGCTGGATAGTAAGCCAATGGTGCCAATGGTACTTAGGCTTATGACCAACAGAGAACAACTGGAATTGTCAATTATGAATTATTCTTGCATTTGTAAAGCTGATAACAGCACTAAAGCATTACCTGAAATTGGGGAGGAAACCCACCATCGTTGTGCCAATCACCAACCAGCTCAGCCCTATAGCTGTAAGTGTAATCCTACAGATAACAGAAGGACAGGTGCATGATTTTCAGTGAAAAACATTACGACACTATTTCTGTTTTCAGACTGACTTACAATATACTGCCAAGAAAAGAACAAAGCACTGAATCTCACCAGTATACTTATGTACCGTTCAAATGTTTTTGAAAGAAGTCTCTTCTGCTCACCAAGGCTGCATGTATTTGATCAAAAATACAGTAAAAACGGTCATTTGCTAAAATATCATTACAATTCGAAATAACATTTTTCTATTTGAATATATTGTAAAATGTAATTTATTCTTGTGATGAAAAGCTGATTTTTTTTCAGCATCATTACTCCAGTCTTCCGTGTAACATGATCCTTCATTCTAAATTCCGATTTGCCGCTCAAAAAACATTTCTTATTATTGTCAATGTTGAAAACAGTTGTGACGCTTAAGATTTTTGTGGAAACCGTGATGCAGGATTCTTTGATGAATAAAAAGCTCAAAAGAACAGCATTTATTCAATAGAATAACACATAACAAATTTTTTTATTGTCACGTTTGATCAATTTAATGCATTCTTGTTGAAATAAAGTATTAATTTCCTTAAATTTAACAAAAACCATTTGAACAGTAGTTTACCAGCTATAAAGTATGAATGAAATAGTACTCTACCGTAGAGGAAGCAGTATGCAGTATCTCACGACCACGCCAACTCCCCACAGTACAGTGAGCCTGAGAGAGATGTACTGGAAGTTGTTGTTGGTTCGGGTGAGGAGGTTCCAGGACACCAGCTCCTCTGAGGTGAATCTCTGCGTGACATCGTCTTCCACAATGCTCTCAATGCCTTTCCTGGTGAAGTACAGGACGTCGCTCAGAGTGAAGTCTCCACGCTCGGCCGACTTTGGCCTGTTCCGACGCAACTCCTCGATCTCCTGCTCCAAAGACGAATTATCCCGCTGAATTAAACCTGAGTAACACAGACAAAAGTGCTGGTTAATTATTATCAATAATGAAATAATGAAAGTCTCTTATGCTCACCAAAGCTGCATTTATTTGCCTTTTTTTAAATTCTGTAACATTGTGAAATATCATTACAATTTAAAAGAACTGTTTTCTAGTTGAATATATTTTCAAATGTGATCTATTCCAGTGATGCAAAGCTGTATTTTTAGCAGTCATTACTCTAGTCTTCTGTGTCACATGATCCTTTAAAAATCACTCAAACGTTTTATAGTATTCTTGGATGAATAGAAAGTTGAAAAGAGCAACATTGATTCAAAATAGTAATCTTTTGCAACAATGTCTTCATTGTCACTTTTGAGCAATTTAATGTGTCCTTGCTCAATAAAAGTATTAATTTCTAAAAATCAGTAATGCAGTGCATTTGAATGGTGTATTTTGAGCTATGCCCAATCACTTTCATTGTTAGTAAATGATGACAGACTTAATTTTTGGGTGAACTATTGCTTTAATATGATGCAAGCACAAAGTTTACAGTGTCCATTCTGTGCCATCTTAAGAAACACATTCAAACAAGCTACACTTTATAACTGGGTATAATCAGTTACGCTTTCATCAGCTAAGATGTTGATTAATCAGTGAAGATCAGTGAGGTATTGATAAAGAGTGTTTATAAATCTAATGCAGGGTGTAACTGATAAAGACGGGCTAAAGGTCCACTGTTTTGTGTGTGAGAGAGAGAGAGAGAGAAAAACTGTAGTCATCGTGTAACGTGTGATTACTTGAGTAGCCAGATAAACTGAGAGATCTCAGAGCACTGCTTGTGTCTTGTCAGATCACTGATCATATCTAGAGGGAAACATACGGTGGCCGAGAAGTGCAAAACAAATCACAATTCTGAAAACAAAATAACAAATTACCAACGCAAATGCAAGTCTAAAAAACAAAAAAACAATTCAGAAAACACAACAACAATACAGAAAACATTATAACAAGTCAGAAAACACAACGACAAATCGGAAAACAAAAGAACAAGTCAGAAAACACAACGACAAATCTGAAAACAAATTCACAAGTCAGAAAACACGACGACAAACCGGAAGAGGTAGGTATAGTTTTAGACAGCGCCATTGGTTTGGAAAAAAAAAAATTGTACTCACCGCTGACTGGACGAGACATCTGTCCAATCAATGTAAAATAAATGTAAATATCACTCCGTACTTTTTATTCCATTGTAAGGGCAATTCATACAATACATTTAACCTGAGCTACTTTAATACCATCTCCGAACTTTCTACCGCTAGTCTGCTTTTCTTCCTGTATAACTTGATTGACAGATGTCTCGTCCAGTCAGCGGTGAGTAATTCCAAACCAATGGTGCTGTCTCAAACTATACCTACTCTTCCGGTTTGTCTGATTTGTTGTTGTGTTTTCTGACTTGTTCATTTGTTTTCGGATTTGTCGTTGTGTTTTCTGAATTGTTGTTGTGTTTTCTGACTTGTTATAATGTTTTTTGTAATTTGTTATTTTGTTTTCAGAGTTGTGATTTTGTTTTGCACTTCTCTGCCACCGTAGAAACAGTGCAGCAAAACTAAAAATAGACAGCAGCTCTTTTTTCCATTGAAAGCAAAAACTGAAATCCTGAGTAATCCTTAAAGTCCGTGTAAAGTCAGTATTAAATGTGTGTTCTGAGTTTATCACACCACAGAAAAATCTGTTATTAGCCACCCAGCCAAATTTGAATGCTAAAAAAAAACGCCAAGTGAATAAAATAAGCTATCAAAATCTTGAAAAAATAAGCAGTATTCTCTGCTCTCAGACGCTGGGGGTGTGTCCGCTGGCGGCGCTGAAACCACGCCCACTCGCAGAAAAGCTGCCGTCTCTCTCTCAACTGTCTTCCTCTGCAGATTATTTAAATGAGGAAACCGAGTTTTTTTGTAAATTATTGCAACCAGGTATTATGCATTTACGTAATGAAGGCATAGCTAGCTAGCAACCTCTAGGCTATAGTAACGGATGGCAGTAACTTGCGATTGAGCGGGCAAACCACTGATGCTAATACTCTCTAGATATTAGGTGTGTTCGACTTTAAGCAGCGCTGCGCAGACCGATCGGTGTATGACATAGAGATTCAAAAACATGAGGCCGTTTGCCTCTCTTGCTGTACTTTGATGTCATACACCGATCGTTCTGCGCAGTGCTGCTTCAAGTTGAACACACCTCTTACAGTGTTAGGGGGAGGGGCCATGCTCGGTGGCTCCATTGCGTCATTGAGTCACTGTTTTAGCCCCGCCCAAAAAATCCTGAATACAGAATTGGTGAAAAACTGTTTAACGTTCTAACGCCACTATTCAGTACTACACAGTTCACAGTCTTTTGTAACGTGTTTTCAGCAATACATTTCTACATTTATAATGTGTTTAGAAACAATCCTCAGAATTCTCTTTACACAGACTTTAAAGGGGTCATCGGATGCCCTTTTTTCACAAGTTGATATGATTCTTTAGGTCTTAATGAAAGTCTGTAACATAGTTTGGTTTAAATTTCTCAATGGTAGTGTAAAAAAAAACCTTTTTACCCTGTCAAACATCTTTTCAGAGTAAGCTGTTTTGTAGCATTTTCCTTTAAATGTTAATTAGCTCTGCTGACCCCGCCCCTCTCTTCCTGAGCTGCTCTCAGAGAGACTGTTTACTTTCATTCATCGTGAAACTTACTAATTAGCTAACATTATTGGGAAAGGCGATTTGCAAAGATTCATTACAAACATTATACTCACTTCTGTAGATGAGGCTGGATCATGAATGATTCGCGCGAACATAGACGCATTTATGTAGATCGGGGGCGCATTCCCTTCAGAACATCCAACAATAAACACCTCAATCGCTTGGAGTCATTCTTGTCTACATCTGCTCCAGTGTTGAAACAATGGCGGACTGATGACAGTCAATCAGGGCGGGTCTAAGGTAAGACGCCAGTCCAGTCTGTGCTGAACCGCTACTTGTCAATCACACTATCGTGGGAGGGGCCTGTCTGTGTGTTTCGTCACACAGACAGGCATCTGAGATCGGCTCGATTTGAGAAAGGGGTAAACATTTAACCAGATTTAAAAAAAAACACTGGGTGGATTTTTATCATTATAGGGTGGTTGTGTACACACACTGCCAACACACATTTCAGTTCAAACTACTTGTAAAAGTGCATGTAGCATCCTATGACCCCTTTAAACAGTGAGGAACAGACTGAGGTTTAAGACATTATTCACTGATAATCTTCCACATGTCAAAGATCTGCAATCTCATTTGCATTCATCTTAAAAAATTATATCAAATGAAGTTTGATATTGTCAATAATGATTTAAAATTCAGACTGTTCCTCACACAAAGTTATCAAATTACTTCAAATAACTTAATATAAAGCGATCAAGGCATATGCACCACTTTCATGGTGATTTATGGTGTTTTTTTGTACTTGTTGGAGATTGGAACAGAGCAGCATAGAAACGAAAAACGGTATACACTACCATTTAATAGTTTGGGGTCATTAATTTTATTTTTAAGAAATTAATACTTGTATTCATCAGGGATGCATTAAATTGATCAAAAAAGACATTTATAGTGTTACAAAATATTTCCGTTTTAAATCATCCAATTCTATTGAGCCATTTATCAAAGAATTCTGAAAAAGTTTATAAAATATAAAGCTAAACTGATTTCAATATGGATCATAATAAGAAATGTTTTATGAGCAGCAAATCAGCATGATTTCTGAAGGATCATGTGACACTGAAGACTGGAGTAATGATGCTGAAAATCAGCCCTTGCTCACAAAAATTATTACATTTAAAATACATTACGATATAAACTTTATTTAAACTGTATAATTTTTTTCACAATTTTTTACTGTATTTTTGATCAAATAAAGCAGCCTTGGTGAGCATAAGAGACAAGGTGACAGAATTTAGATTTGAGGGGGGAGGGGGTATAAATCCTATTTTATTTTATTTGGTTATAAAACACCTGGATCCACATGTGTTTGTGACTGTAGCTGTATAAACTCACCATTTGATGCAGAATGTTTCAGTATCTCCTCTGCTCTACTTGCCCTTTGGATTCTGTGTGTTGCCCACTGCAAAAACACCAGGCAAAATCTTAATATATACTGATTCCATTTGTCCCTGAACTTGCATAATCAATCACAATTAAGACCAAAGGGCACTTAACAATGTGATGACACAGCACATTTCAGCTTGAGAAATATATACCATCTGATTATGCCACAATGTTCATTGGTCAACAAAACTGTTTCATTTCCCCTTGGTGACAGTGTGCAATAGCCTAGTGTCCTGGGAGACTTAGAATGTCAAGTAGTGTTCTGGAGTGTCATGCTGTACGTCTCAACCCTTTTTAAAACATATCATGTCTAAATCATGTGTAATTAATATATATGCAGTTTTTATGAGCTCATATCAACTGAGAGACTACATGAAGTATTTGTGCTTTCACAAATTTATTACTACAGGTCTACTATTTGCAGCTACAGAGTGATTAAAAACAGTGGGAAGCCAAAGTGAACTGAATGGCTTTGTAACCCATTTTACTTCTGTAATGAAAAAAAAAAAGTAGGGCATGACTTGATTTGATCTTTTAGGAGCTGATAGGAAGACAACTGGGTTTTAAAAAGTAGAGGAGCAAGACAAAATGTGAAATAGCTATTTGTCTATCGGTTAATATTATCCTATAGCACAGAAAGTTGTCTCATTTGTGGAGGAAGTTACAGCATTTTGATAAAACTCGATGCAAAAAAGGTCATAGTCATAATATATCCTTTAATTTTATGCCCGTAAATATGTAAATATTATTATTTATGTACTTCATAGTTTGATTAACATTTTATATTTAATATTTTATTTTAGTTAATTTTTTTGTTGTGCCTTTGCCATTTTTTTTAAATATATATTTCTAAATAGTTTTTAAAAAATTAAGTTTTAGTTATTTGTAATTTAGTATGTCAACTTACGTATTTCAGTTATTTACAAAGGCAACTGATTTTTTCTCTAATTTTTAAGTTTTTCTTATAATATACATTTTTTTATTTCAATTAACAATTTTTACCATCTCACCTACCTCTAAGGTTTTGATAAGGATCTTCATGTAGGTCTCAGTGATGCCAAGCGAGATCCCAAACATGGCAGGGAGCATGATCAGGACCACCAAACTGGTGAACCAGACCCTCAGCACAGGGGAAAACACAGCCCAAAACCCCTCCATAACCACACGGACCAGACCACTTCCACTGCATACACTACACGACTGGTGGAAAATGAAATAAAATGCATATAATAACCTTTAAACAGAAATGTTATTTATTATAAGACACTTACAATAATAATAAAACTTGACTGGAACAAAAACACATTTGACTTTTGATGATGTGATCCACACCAGAAACTCTTAACCTGTATTTCACTTTAAACCTTCTATCGGTCGAGACTACACTCTTAAAAATAAAGGTGCTTCAAAAGGTTCTTCAAGCGATGCCATAGAAGAACCATTTTTGGTTCCACAAAGAACCATCTCTCTCAAAGGTTTCTTTAAAGAACATCTCTTTCTTACTTTTATAATCTGAAGCAACCTTTTTTTGCCCCAAGAGCTTTTGTGAAACAGAAGTTCTTCAATTGAAGGTTCTTTAGGAACCAGTTAGGACAAAGGTTATTCTAAAACAAATTTGCATCGTGAAGCACCTTTATTTTTAAGAGTGTACAACATGGAGTTTAAGCCACGCAGCAATATATGACACAAACAAATCAGCCAAATAAAAACTAGCTTTTGTTTTCTCAGTGAATTAAGCTCGATCTCACCTGGTTTCATGAAATGCCAACAGCTCTACAGGACAGAAAGCAGAGAATGTTCCTCGCTGTCATACTCCTCTGACCCTTAACATGATGGAGACTGGAACTTAAAGTGTTTAAAAGTCAGTTTAAGGAACTTCTGCAGCCTTTACACAGAGTGATTGGGAAATAGCAATGCTGGAAGACATCCTAGACCTGTAAAATGTAGAACAAAGTTCAACAGCAACAATAGAAAACTGCGCCATCATGAGGATAAATTGTGATTTGATCTGTCTCTAGTCTACAATTTTAAGTAACCAAACTTCTGTTTTTCAGAATGCCAGAAATGTACTTTAGTTTCTGTTTAAATAATGTTTTCAATCCTAAACTTACAAAGCCTGCAAAGTCATAAAACTGCATGCATAATAATTATCCAAGAATTAGACTTGTTTAAACTTGTTTTACTTGAAGTTTAACACGACACGCTTCTGTCTACTTGGTTGGTTAAATATATGCCAAAAAAATTCAAAAAATGCCCCCCTCCCATTTTTTCACAGCATTTAACGAAGAATTTAAAAAAAATGAAAGGCTAGCCTATATAAAGGTAAATATTTTAGTGTTCTTGAGCAGAAATTAAATCTCATGCAACAACAGAGCAATTCTAGCTTTGTAACTTGTGTGTGAGAGCATGTGTTGTCCATATGGATATGAAATCTTCTCTAAAATTAGGAAGTCTTTAATTACATAACCATATCAAGACCAGACACATGAACTAGTACCAAATAGTTTTGTTCTGGTAAAAATGTGTGGTTTAAAACAGGATAAAGTGGGTTTGCATTAGGATATCTCATAACGTCATAACACAGTATTATCAAACATTAAAATTCATTGCTATAATCAGAGGGTTTTTTAACTATTGTCACACGGTCCTTTGGAATACTAGATTAATTGGTCAATAGCGCCATCCAGCGATTTCCTTATACTTATCAATGACAACGAGGTGTATGTATATCTTGGGCACTCTTTGGTTTTATACAAGCGGCAACCTCCTGCTCTCTCTCGTGAAGCCAACAAGGAAGTGACTTAAACTGTAATTCAGCGACTGGCTGCTAGAGACTGGATGCAAAAGGGAGTCAATCCCATAGACTCCCCATGTTAAAATGCCCAACTTTACAGCAGAAAAAAACATGTTTACAGCCTGGTTCAAAAAGTGCTTTTGGTGTATATAGCTAATTTTGCACTTCATGACTACTGTGAGGGGGTGAATTTTTTTTTATAACGTTTAAATTATATTAAGCCTTAAGTTCTGCATAATTAAGGGCGTGGCCACTTGAGTAACAGGTAGATCGCCGCTGCTGTCACCGCCGTCGAGCTAGGTTTGCGTGGCTTCAGCAACCTGCTCCCGCCTCTTTGCCCATTTTCGATTATCCGGGAGTGACGCACTGCAAAGATGGCGACGGCCGGCTCCGCCCATTTTTGAGCTTCAAAAACACTCTTCGGAAATCTACGGGTGACGTCACGGACACTACGTCCATGTTTTTATACAATCTATGGTTTTATACAAATTTTTAGTAAAACATCCCCAGAGAACTTCAGTTTTAATATTGTTAAAGATTTTTACATTGTACGTGGCCGTTTATACAAAATGCCTTTTCGCAATCATTTGAAGCGTTTCTATTGTTTTTCCAATACAACACACGACAGACCCGACTTATTTGACTTTTGCGCTCGTGCCTCGTGCGTAAAACGGGATTCTATCATCAAGTTAAAAGAAGTTCAACTTAATAAAACCGGTGTCACTGGGAGCAAATAACAGTAAGAAGTTGAACATTTTTGAATCAATTAAATTACACTGCTTCACAAAATCATTCACTTCTCGAAGCGCTCGAAACACACATTGGTGACGCCTGCTGGTCAGAATGGTGTTATGCAACAAAAACTCAGGCCAAAAATGCATTAAACATCTTTTACAAATCAATTACAAATATTTTATTGAAAGTATAATCTATTAAATGCAATTAACAAATCATCTAATACCATTAAATATGAATATGTAAATGTATATATATATTTTATTATTTTTTCTGGCTTGTTTTGTATTATTTATTGATTAGCTTGTTATCAGGACAATAAGAGATAAATGACTACAATTATTTTTTATTAGGTCTATGTGTCATTAAAATATCGACAAATTATCCTAGCGACGAACCACTGGAATTTCGAAACCAGATACAATAAAGAAGGTGGTTCCAATTAAACACGCATAGGTTTCAAGTAATTTTCACGAAGCAGTAGAACGCAAAAAACGCGAGCTTTTTGAAAAGTTGAACTTCTTTAACTTGCCGCAATTTTAGAACGCCGTGACTTTCACAGGGTTTTTTTTTTTATGGCTACAGGTAAAAAATATAAAATAACTTAAAATCAAATTAATGTTTTATTCTGACGCATTTATTTATTTGGTGAGTAGCCTACAGCAGCCCAGTAAGCGTGATTGTGTAAAGTCAGCAGGTAATTATCGCGAAATAAACTCCATGACCGGCTGACCGCACTTATCCCGTACTTAACACGTCCCAAATTCTGGGTTGCATCAACATTTTCTGAAGGATAAGCAGCTTTTACGGTCTATTTTTGAAAAATAATTAAAGGGCCACCCCTTACCAAAAAGTAGTATACGTCAAGTTTATTTTATTAAGTATACTTAAGTAAATTTCAAGTATTTTTTAAGTATACTTTATGTAGTAAGTATACAAATATCTGTGTACTAGTAGTATACTTGTAAGTGTACTATTTCAATACTACTTGGGACTAAATTGGCCCACTTTCTAGTTTATAAAAGTATCCTTTTAAGTATACTTTAAGTATAACAGTAGTAAACTTTGAGTACACAACTAGTTTACATCAATGTTTTTTAGCTCGTAGTGCAACTATACTAAAAGTGAACTTATAGGTATACTGATTGTTTACTAATTAAATACTTGTAGCATTTATAGTACACTTTTAATTATAGTCTCAGTAAACTACTAGTTTATTTGTTTTATACTGCAAGTATACTCGTAATTTTTCTTTAAGTGAACTTTACATCATACTTTAAGTATAATCAAAACGTAAAGTCGATCAACACCCCAAAGCTTGACAGTCATTATTACCTCTTCATTGGTTGACATTTTATTCCATAATGTTGCACATTTTTGATGCTGTTTTATGTCTGATGATCTTGTTAGATTACATGTGGAAGCATCTGTTTTTTCGGTTTCTTTTTCACTTGTGTTTTTTTGAAATTCTGTACAGAAGATGTGTACTTGTGCCCCCTACAGTATAACAATGAAAACGGATTCTATGAGCACAATTATAGCTAAAATATATTGAGACTTTTTCTCAAGTTTTTCTATAAGTCAAGTATACTTAAATGTCCTTTAAGTATATTTCTGAGAAGCACATACAGCCCATTTCTGAGTTATACGTAAAAAGTATACTAATAGCACACTTGAATAAACGTATTTTTCGCAAGGGATTTTGTGCCCTGTTTGTGCAAAGTGCCATTTACGCGTGTAATGCATCCCTTTAACTCCTGCAGCTCGTTGTGTTTCGACTCTCGTGTTGAACTCCTCTCCTCTCCTCCTGCGCGTGGAAACAGGAGGACAGTCACTCAGTCAGTCAGAATCTCTCCTCCCACTCCTCATCATATTCCTTCATTCTCCGCTCACTTTCTTTCTCTGTCCCTCTGAGCCCAGATGTCTCCTGCTTTCACCAGAAGCTCCCCTCAGGACTGACTTTAACCAGTTCTTCGGCGCAGTGCCGCAGAGCGTTTATTTACTCGGTTAATTTTGCGTTGCAGAAACATGCCAAGCCGGGTCAGCGTTGCGATTTTGCGGTTCAATTGTGTTTTCTTTCTGGCTGCGAGCCACGTCAAGAGCTCTGAACCGGACTACCTCTTTCCAGACACAGAGCAAGGTTCGTGTTTCCATGCATAAGAATCATACACTTGCGTTCATATCTTATTTACAACATTTAGGTTGTTGTGTCCACTGAAGGAGCTGGTAAGTCCCTCTGATATATGCCAAGCGGTCATCTGCAGGAAAGTCCATGTTTCTGTTTATGGAGTTCTGAACTTTATGCAATCTCATTCTGTAAAAGCACATTTAACCCTTTAATGCGTGAATGGTTCAGTTTCAAAGACAAAGTCTTTTTTTTTTTTACTTCAATATAATCACACTCAATCTTGTACACCATGCTTTTTGGGAGACTTACACAGCTTTTCATTGTAATACAAGGTTTATTTGGTGCATCAACACATTCATCAGTCATTTTGACTGTTTTATGTTATCTGACCTGAAGAGGACCCTGATATATAATTATGTTTAAGGATCAAAGGCAATCATTCATGGTGATTTAAATGTAACATCTCTCTCTGAATGGTTAAAATGACTTGATAAATCTCATGAATGAACGCCTGGGATATATTTTACCATATCAAAAGAAAAGGAAAATTTGTAAATACAAAATGTGCACGTTTTTTTTTGTTGTTGCCATATTTTCAAGGCATGTAAGCACAATTTCAATCTCAAATATTGTGAAAATATATATGAAATATATATAATTTTTAATACATTTTTAAAATTAGATATCGTATATATAATACAGGTGCATCTCAATAAGTTAGAATGTCGTGGAAAGTTCATTTATTTCAGTAATTCAACTCATATTGTGAAACTCGTGTATTAAATAATTTCAGTGCACACAGACTGAAGTAGTTTTTTAAGTCTTTGGTTCTTTTAATTGGGCTGATTTTGGCTCACATTTCACAAAAACCCACCACAACTTATCTCAACAAATTAGAATACTTCATAAGACCAATAAAAAAAACATTTTAGTGAATTGCTGGCCTTCTGGCAAGTATGTTTATTTACTGTACATGTACTCAATACTTGTAGGGGCTCCTTTTGCTTTATTACTGCCTCAATTCGGTGTGGCATTGAGGTGATCAGTTTGTGGCACTGCTGTGGTGGTATGGAAGCCCAGGTTGCTTTTATAGCGGCCTTCAGGTAATCTGCATTGTTGGGTCTGGTGTCTCTCATCTTCATCTTGACAATACCCCATAGATTCTCTATGGGGTTCAGGTCAGATGAGTTTGCTGGCCAATCAAGCACATTAACACCATGGTCATTTAGCCAGCTTTTGGTGCTTTTGGCAGTGTTTGGGCAGGTGCCAAGTCCTGCTGGAAATGAAATCAGCATCTCCATAAAGCTTGTCAGCATAAGGAAGCATGAAGTGCTCTAAAATTTCCTGGTATATGGCTGCGTTGACTGTGGACTTCAGTAAACACAGTGGACCAACACCAGCAGATAACATGGCAGCCCAAATCATCACTGACAGTGGAAACTTCACACTGGACTTCAAGAAACATGGTTTCTGTGCCTCTCCACTCATCCTACAGACTCTGGGACCTTGATTTCCAAATAAAATGCAAAATTTACTTTCTCTGAAAAGAGGCCTTTGGTCCACTGTGTTTTCTGAAGTCCACTGTCAACGCAGCCATCTACCAGGAATTTTTGAGCACTTCATGCTTCCTTCTGCTGAAAAGTTTTATGGAGATGCTGATTTCATTTTCCATCAGGACTTGGCACCTGCCCACACTCCAAAAGCACCAAAAGCTGGTTCAATGACCATGGTGTTACTGTGCTTGATTGGCCTGCCAACTCGCCTGTACCTGAACCCCATAGAGAATCTATGGGTTATTGTCAAGAGGAAGATGAGAGACATCAGACCCAACAATGCAGATGACCTGACGGCCGCTATCAAAGCAACCAGGGCTTCCATACCACCTCAGCAGTGCCGCAGGCTGATTGTCTCCATGCCACGCCGCACTTATGCAGTAATTCATGCAAAAGGAGCCCCAACCAAGTATTGAGTACATTTACAGTAAACAAACATACTTTCCAGAAGGCCAACAATACACTAAAAATTGTTTTTTTTGATTGGTCTTATGAAGTATTCTATTTTGTTGAGATAGTGAATTGGTGTTTTTTTGTGAAATGTGAGCCAAAATCAGCCCAATTAAAAGAACCAAAGACTTAAACTACTCCAGTCTGTGTGCATTTAATTTATTTAAAACACGAGTTTCACAATTTAAGTTGAATCACTGAAATAAATGAACTTTCCCACGACATTCTAATTTATTGAGACGCACCTCTAAGTATATATATTATATATATCTATATATAATAACAGTATTATATGATATTTTTAATACATTTTTTTAATTATGTGTGTGTATACAGATATATAATAAACAACAAAAAGTTTGTTCTAAAGGTCCTACAGCCTTAATGAAATGAGAACATAGGTAAATAATATAGGTAAAATATAAGAATTTAGGGTGAAAAATGACAATATTTATTTATTTATTTTGTGAGATTCACCCCAGAAGATGTGTTGCTTTCAAAGGAGAATTGTCTTATTTTCATTTCTAGAGCTCTTCATCAAGCGGCACTCTGAGTTTTATGTGGATCATCCTGAAAAAGTGGACGGAGATGGGAATTTCATCTCATACTCTTTATCACATCACTTCTCTGACAGGCGATATAAGAGGGACCTGAATTCAGCAGAGAGGCGAGTGTATTACAAACTCAACTACAAAGGTCAGGACTTCACTCTCAGTCTAACCACCAATGACAATCTGCTCACCAATGAATATGTGTTGGAGAAACACAACGGGAGTTTAACAGAAAAGCAGTCACAAACATTTGGGAGCGGCGCCTGCCACCTTATTGGCACAGTAACTGATGGTTACGTGCAGGGAACCGCCGCCATCAGCACCTGTGAAGGACTGGTGAGAAATATCTGATTTAATCTGTCAGTTGTTTTACGTATCAGGTAATTGATTTCTGGTGGGAATTCACTTACTGTATTTGCGTTAGTGCCGATGCTGTCATTGGCTGTTAAAGGAATAATTCATCCAAAAATAGAAATGTGCTCACCCTCAGGCCAGTCAAGATGTAGATGAGTTTGTTTCTTCATCGGAACAGATTTATTTTTACAAACACTCAGCTTTTCACTTCACAATACACTAATCATTGTACTGGAGGGGTGTGGATTATTGTGATGTTTTTATCATACAGACAGAGGATCCATTGGTGAGCAAATGAAGTAATGCTAAATTTCTCCAAATATGTTCTGAAAATGAACTCATCTACATCTTGGATGGCATGAGAGTGTGTTAATTTTCATTTTGGGGTGAACTATTCAGCCAATATCAGCACTCAAAATTGACCTTATTTACTTTCTTAATGCATGTTCCTGATTTAGTTCTGAACGATTCGTCAGTGCACATTAAAGAAAACAATCTTTTTCTCTGAAAAAACTTTTTTTTAATCCGATATCATCTATTGGTTAATATTGACATAATGTAAACATAACATTGATTAATATCATTAATGTTGAAATCTGTTTTACTCTGAAATGCATCACATTACATAGCTTTTAAATTGAATCTAATTCCTTTCTTTTGAGAAGATCCTATTTAACCAATGATATTTATTATACTATTAGAGTAGTTTATATTTGGAACGGCTTTTTATATGTATTTTCAGTCGTCAGTGTTCATTTTAGTTTATTGGTTTTAGTCATTTCATTTTAAATATCTTAATAGGATTAATTTATATATAATAGATTATGATTATATGATAAATAGTATTTTAAATAGTTTATGTAGCTTTGATTTAATTTGATTTCAGTGTTAGTTTTTTTAGGACTTCAACAACAGTTAAAAAGGAATATATTTTAATTTACATTTTTAAGCTTAAGCTTTTCATCTAATATTTACATTTAGTTTTATTTCAGCTTCATTTCAGTAACAGAGTTTATTCGTTAAAGATAATAACACTTCTAGTGATAAGCTCTTGTAAACCTGGTGGTCCCAGACTGAACAAATGCCTGTCTGGAGTGACATCAACTGGCCTGTTAGACTCTTAACTCTTTGGCCCCTGTTTTGTTTGAAAAAAGAACTGTTTGGCACTCAGTGACTCTAGAATGAAACATCAGTATGTGGGCCGACTGTATCCTGTGTCCGCAGAGTAGATCTGAAAGAGTTTATATTTTCCCGATAATGACCGTCTGACATTAAAGGGGTCATATGATGCGATTTCAATTTTTCCTTTCTCTTTGGAGTGTTACAAGCTCTTGGGTGCATAAAGAAGATCTGTAAAGTTGCAAAGACTAAAGTCTCAAATCCAAAGAGATATTCTTTATAAAAGTTAAGAGTCAGCCACACCTACCTAAAACACCTCGTTCTAACACGCCCCCACATACCTACCCCACTATGTGGGAGATTTGCATAACGCCGCCCAAATGTTCACGCAAAGAAAGAAGGCGTTACTTTTATTCTCGCTGTAGTATTGTTGCCGTCGCCGCCATGTCGTGAAGACACTGTGTGTTTCGTTGTGAAAGCGAAACTACTTTGTTTGGTCTTCCAAAAGAGGACGATATCCGCTTCGTCATGCCTGGAGCTGATCCGTGCTGGTCGCTGAGGGAATACATCAACTTTGCGCTGTGGATCGCCGGATCGGCTTTCACCGGGAACGAAGCGGAGTCCAGTCCGGGGTCGTCATATGTGGTTGCCGCAAGCCCTCCGGCCGTGCCGTTCTCAAGCCCGCCCGTCTCTGCTCACTCTAGCCCGCTGTGTGTGACACTGTGTTTCATTGTGAAAGCGAAACTACTTTGTTTGGTCTTCCAAAAGAGGACACGACTAGAAATCAGTGGTTAAGTTGTATTTACAACACTGTTCCAGAACAGTTTAACCCAAATATTCAGATGTGTGCAGCACATTTTATGGAGGACTGTTTCCAGGAAAAAAAAAAGGGTGACGGGGGGGGGGGGGGGGGGGGGGGGGGGGTGATCTGTTAGAGTAGACTACAATGCCGGCTGTTCTGACTCACAGACTCTGTCACTCCTTACACTTACATTCCACCTCCGCGAGTTTTGGGCAGTGTAGAGTAGCACTTGTTGTTTGTCATTTCTCCGATCACAAATGCAGACATGGTTTTATGTTTACGCGGCGCGATGCAACGCAACGTGTAAAAAGACAGTATAAGTCATTATAATCCGTAATTATGTCCCCACTGGATGCAACAAATGCCTCGTTTATAATGGATTTTAATGTTTTTGTCTCGTCGCTCCGGCCGGACAGGGCATCATCACAGTATGGTGGGGCGTAACATTTCCGTCACACGCTTGAGGTATTCGGCCAATCACAACGCACTGGATAGCTGGCCAATCAGAGCACACCTCGCTTTTCAGACCGATGAGCTTTGTAAAAATCGACGCGTTTCAGAAAGGCAGGGCATAGAGGAGAAACAATAATGTACGTTATATGGAAAATAATGTGTTTTTTTAAACCACAAACACATTTCATTACACCAAATACACAAAATAATATTCTTTTTAGCAGCATCATATGACCCCTTTAAATAATCCCACTTATTACATGGCTACCTACCAAATAAACATATAAATGAACATGAAATATTGATCTGAGTTCAAATGATTTTATAATCCAGAAATAAAGAGAGCTGGAAATGAGTTGTGTGGGAAAACAATCAATTATTCTATTTAACATGATTATACAACAATATTTAACTGCAGAAAGCCACGACTGACCAATCAGAATAGAGAGCCGTGTAGTAAGATCCAATAGTAGCCTGTTATTCAGAGTGGATGCTCATAAAATGCGGGGAACTTGAGAAGAACTGTAACCAGGTCAGTGTGTCAGCACATAACATGACTCATTCCAACTTGGCAATTGAACAAAAAGTTGCAAAGGGGGAAAAGAGGAGAGGCAGAATGAATCGGTTGTTGGTGAAAGCACAGGAAAGAGTTTTGGACTTTAAAATGAGCTTTGATTTATTAAGCGCATGCATAATTTGCAAAAGCATGCATGCAGTACCTGCACTAAATGCTCCTTCTGTCTGTCAGTCATTGCCTGAGCATGCATGCTCCTCCTGCAAGGTCGTGTTCATGTCAATCAACAGCGTTTCATTCCGTCATCTTTCCTTACAAACATTTGCTTTGAGTCTCTGGTGCTATTACACTCACATTTCATTAACTTTTATGTATTCGCTCCTCAGAGACTCAGGTGTTTAATTTATGGGAGAAGCAGAAAATAACAGACAGATAGTCTTCTGTAATATTGTTGTGCAGGATTTCGAGATGATGCCAGGTGCTTTTGCTTTTATAGTGGACAAAGTCAGGATTCTTTGCCATGTGTGTGACTAAACGAAAATGTAATGAGGTCCAACTGATTAGCCTAGTACATTTATGCACTGCCAACATGCACGAACGTGCTAAGGTTTTGTGCAGTGCATTTAGTGGTGGAGCAGTGACCAAAAGATACACTTTGCAGAGCTTGTGGAACATTTCCTGTAGTTTTGAAAGGAATAGTTTACCCAAAAATAAAACTTCTGTCATCATATGCTTGAATGTTTTTCAGTTTTACTCCTATTTTTCCATACAAGGAGAATTTATAGTCATCACCACTATTTAGCAAAAACGTTGACTGTGTTAAATGCTTTTCCCATCTTCTATTTTTGTCCAATCAGGGTTGTTCCGCCCCAAACTCACACATCGTGTTTCGGTTAAGCCGAAAGTTAACATTTCAAAATGCTTTAACAAACCAAACACTACTGTTCAAAAGTTTGGGGTCGGTATATTTTTATTCTTTGTTTTTTTGAAAGAAAGTATGTCACCATCTGCATAGTATTGTGATAAAAATGCAGTAAAAACAGTAATATTGTGAAATATTATTACAATTTAAAATAACATTTTCTATTTTTATTTATTTTAAAATGTAATTTATTTCTTGGATGCAAAGCTGAATTTTCAGCATCATTACACCAGTCTTCAGTGTCACATGATCCTTCAGAAATCATTCTAATATGCTGATTTGCTGCTCAAGAAACAGTATTATCAATGTTGAAAACAGCTGTGCTGCTTAATATTTTTGTGGAAAAGCTGATACAGTACATTTTCACGATACTTTGATTAATAGAAAGTTCAAAAGAACAGCATTTAATCGAAATAAAATCTTTTGTAAAATGATATGTCTTTACTGTCTCTTTTGATCCATTTAATGCATCCTTTCTGAATAAAAGTATTGATTTCTTTCAACAACAAAAAATCTTACTGACTCTAAACTTTTAAACAGTGAATGATCTTGACAGCAGTACAGAGCCATTGTGTATATTATGGTCATCTCTACATGCACATTAAACTATGGGAGAAAGTATTTTAGTAATGTGGTGCATTTCATTGCACAATAAACTGAACTTTAGGATTGCTTACTGTTTGGTTTATGGTCCTTGTGAAAAACTCATTAGCCCTGAGCTCTGTTGACTCCATTCCTGTTCAACTTTTGTTTTAAACCAGATAAATAAAACTACCCATTGCTGACCTGCTCTGCATTAGTCATTAGATCCATATACATTCTTCCTGCCCTCCAGAGGATGTACGGCTGGTTTTGAAGTGCTATACTGTAGTTCGAAGCCCTTTACATGAGATGGAAGTTCTATATATCCTGTTTGAAGTCTTACCAAAACCTGCAGGAACTCTGGAAGTCCAGTAACACACACATGGCTTCTGTATTTAGCAGTTCAGTTTCTGTTTTCATAATGCCCCCTGACACCAAAGCTCACATTTCTGCTGAGAGGAGCAGAGAATGAGAGAGAAAGAGAGGACGGGCCCACAAAAGACAGAGATGAATTTAATATCTTATTTTGCTTGTGGAAAGGTATTTTTGGGCAGTAAAATTACAGTTTTTAGTATGACCAGATTTAGTATGATCACTTTTTCTGTTATTTATTTGATTAAGGTCAGGTCAAAATAAGTATGTTGTCCATAATGTCATCCATATTTTAACATTTTATTTTTTACAAGCATTATTTGAAACATTAAAGTAGACGCTTTGTTTGCATTTAATATCCCTATGAATAAAAATGTCATAGGGATTTGTACCTAGTTGTATAGTTTGTTTATATCTATATTATATATATATATATATATATTATATATATATATCTCGATATATATATAGCCTGAATGAAAATGGCATGAGACATGGTACTAAGATTTTTTCTTTCATTTAAGGACATGTGTGAGTGCTTTTAGAGCCTCATGCCATAGCTGTGTATCACAGACGTGTATGTTGCAGTGGTTAGTATTGTTTAGACTCTGTGGATGATCGACTCGGCTGAGTCAATATTATGACTGCGTCTCTGACCCCCTGGAGAATTCATGGTGTATTCCTCTGCCTTTCCACAAATCCTAGTATCTGTTTTGTGTTACGTGCAGCCCAGTTTCGAAACATTTGGAATGTTTTTTCTGGTCATGGTTTATTTAGTTTGTTCTGAACACACATACATACACACACACCTGTTTTTGGCCTGTGGGACTGATTCATTCAGCAGGGCAGTGAACGAGTGCATGAAGTGCATCATGAGAGTCGTTCTCATTCCCATAAAGCTGGGATTTCACTGCATCTCCAAGAAAACATGGTGATAAGAGAAAAATGTCACGTTTTGCCAAATGAAATCTCATGGGTTGAAACCAGGACATATGGACACACACTTTAAGAAGACTGTAAAGAGTGAATGCTCAACCTAATTTGACCCTTGAAATGTGAGGCTAACACATGAGGTTAGAAGTTTGTTCAAAACCCTAACCTTAAGAAACAGAAATTATGCTTAGGATTGAATTAATTTGATCAAAAGTGACATTAAATAAATTTACATACAAATACAAAAGATTGCTATTTTAAATAAAATAAATGCTGTGCTACTGAACTCCATTAATCAAAGATGAAAAAATATATATATATCACAGTTACCCACAAAAAAATATTAAGCAGCACAACTGTTTTCTACGGAAGTTCTAAGCGACCATGCAATATATATTTTTTCCTTCTTGTTTTCTCGTTATAACGACTTAATTTTCTCGTTATCTCAACATAACGAGAGTTGTTTTCTCGTTATAACGACTTAATTTTCTCGTTATCTCGACATAACGAGAGTTGTTTTCTCGTTATAACGACTTAATTTTCTTGTTATAACGACTTAATTTTCTGATGATCTCGACATGAGTTGTTTTCTTGTTATAACGACTTTATTTTCTTGTTATCTCGACATAACGAGAGTTGTTTTCTCGTTATAACGACTTAATTTTTTTGTTATCTCGACATAACGAGAGTTGTTTTCTCGTTATAACGACTTAATTTTCTCATGATCTCGACATGAGTTGTTTTCTCGTTATAACGACTTAATTTTCTCGTTATCTCGACATAACGAGAGTTGTTTTCTCGTTATAACGACTTAATTTTCTCGTTATCTCGACATAACGAGAGTTGTTTTCTAGTTATAACGAAAACCCAAACAACTTAAATTTTGTTGTTCGCTCGCCATAACGAAAGTTGTTTTTCTCGTTCTAACGACTTATTTTCTCGTTATATCGACATATCGAGAGTTGTTTTCTCGTTATAACGAATTAATTTTCTCGTGATCTCGACATGACATAAAAGTTGTTTTTGTCGTTATCACGACTTATTTTTCTTGTGATCTTGACATAACAAAGGTTGTTCTCTAAGTTACAAAACTGCGCCAACTGGTGGCACTATTGACCTGAATATAACTGATGGTGTTGTATACTGTATATCCACTTTACTGTACGCGTTTGGGATAGAATAGGACCTCTCGTGATCGCTATAATTTGTACAGTATTGTTCATTAGGCTACTGACATTTAATTCATTCATAAATGTTAAATGCTTGAATCAATATGACTATTTTGTGTATTAAGTTCTTGCTAGATGCATGAGTTTCACCAACGCGTTCCGTGTCATAAACTAACTGCTTATTAAAAACCAAGGTTGACGTCACTGTATTCTGTTTGCACCTATATCTTTATTTGTGCTTCTTTGAGGTAAATTATTGTTAGTTAATAAGCGGGGATGTTCTGTTTACAGTAGGACAGGCTTCAACGACGTTGGCTATTTGTAATGTGCCTCTTTTCCTTTTTATTAATCTTTATTGTTAATCATTAGATGTATATTGATAAGAAATGTGATTTTATATGTAAAGTGTATAGGCTAATTTAATTCAGTGATGTTCTACAGTGTTGTAATCTTTTGTGTTTTCTACATTTCTTTGTGGAAACCACACAAACACACACACACACACACATATACACATAGCTACATGAACGCACTTTTCAAACAGAAGCTTGTAACGCATGATATCAGTCACAGCATATAATGACTACTAAAAATTACAAATTATATATCATTTTCTTTCAAATAAAATGAAAATTAAAAGTGAGTTGAATCTAAGCAGCTCTAAAAGATTTTAGAATATTTCTGCATCCTGAAGGCGCTCCGCCTGTTTGCGGTGTTGCTTTGACCATTTCAACATGTTAATTACACAAAATGACATTAAAATAACAAAATGTTTAGCGTACTGTCTCTGGAAATATCAACCGTGATTGATCAGCCTTTATTTTTGTATTGTAGACGTTATTACTAGGCGAAGCAAAATTTGCTGAAATATCCACGACCTAGGCTATAGTAAGAGCGCATGGTTTATCTGTCCGTCAGATGCGTGTCAAAGTTGAGTTCGTTACTATAACAACAGTAGATAAAACAATCATTGTAAAAAAAAAAAAAAAACATTGAGATAAGAGAAATTAAGCCGTTATAACGAGAAAACAACTTTTGTTGTCGAGATCACGAGAAAATTAAGTCGTGATAACGAGAAAACAACTTTTGTTATGTCGAGATCACGACAAAAATAAAGCTGTGATCATGCAAAAACAACTTTTGTTATGTCGAGATCACAAAAAAATTAAGTCATTATAACGAGAAAACAACTATCGTTATGTCGATATAACGAGAAAATTAAGTCTTTATAACGAGAAAACAAGAAGAAAAAAAAAATTGAATGGCCGCTTAGAACTTCCGTATTTTCAACATTGATAATAACAAAAAATTTTGATTTCTAAAGGATCATGTGGCACTAAAGACTCAAGTAATGGCTGCTGAAAATTCAGCTTTGCATCACAGGAATAGATTACATTTCAAAATATATTAAAATAGAAAACAGTTAAATTGCAATAATATTTTTAATATATCTTCTTACTGTAAAAAAAGTTGAGCAAAGAAAATGTGGAGAACCATTTAAAACAACATAAAAAAAAAAATCTAAAGAACCTTTTTCCACAATAAAGAACCTTTTTGTGGAATGGAAAGGTTCCATGGATGTTTAAAGTTTCCATGGAACTATAGATGCCAATAAAGAACAATTGCATTTCAAATTGCATGAATGTTTGACATTTAATGGATGCACTGAATGTATTGGTTTTGTGTTTAAGCTTGTGCATGTGACACGTTCAGGCACACTGGATAAACTTGCTAAAGGCCCTGCAGTGTGGAGGAAATGCCAGGACTGGCAAGCACTTGCAGGGAAAATTAACAAACAGGGAGTGTGACAGGAAAAATACCTTCCCTGAATTCACTGGAATTCCAACAGATCTAAATAATGAGCCTTGACACCTGAAGTGTTATAACAGTACAAACTACTTTAAACGATTTTAACAAACCCTAATCTCTAAGCATTAAAGGGACAGTTCATCCAAATAAGGAAATTCTGTCATTAATTACTCGACCTCGTGTCGTTCTAAACCCGTAAGACCTCTGTTCATCTTCGGAACACAAATTAAGATATTTTTGATGAATTCTGAGAGCTCTCTGACCCTCCCATAGACAGCAATGTAATTAGGGTGACGCGGAGGAGACGAATTATTGAATAAAGTCATTATTTTTGTTTTCTTTGCATACAAAAAGTATTCTCGTAGCTTCACTGATGAACCACTGATGTCACAGTGTAGTTACCGATGTCCTTGCTACGTTTCTGGACCTTGATCGTGGTAATTACATTGCTGTCTATGGGAGGGTCAGAGAGCTCTCAGAATTCATCAAAAATATTTTAATTCGTGTTCCAAAGATAAACGGTGGTCTTACTGGTTTGGAACGACATGATGGTGAGTAAATAATGACAGATTTTCATTTTTGGGTGAACGGTTCCTTTAAGCCTCTACTGCTCGACCGCGACGCTTTTCCCGGTTTGAGCTACAGATATGAATGATAATGCAAATTGTGTGGCTTCATGAGTAGTCGGGCTGTTATTTTTATAGGTTGATGGATGTGCCATTTTCAACTAGGGGATGATAAAATTGGTGAACAATTACTATAGACTTAAACTGACAAAGTGAGAACCCATGGGTTCTATCATAGATACATGAGGGTGGGCTCTTTTGATTTTGAGCCATGTGCAAAAACCAGCCATTTCATAGAGACAGGAAATCATAAAACATTTGCTACTAAGAAATCACTTTAGAATTTGTTAAAAATAAAGTAAAACAGTCATTTTGTGAAATATTATCATTTAAGATACGTGTTTTTTTTCTATTTGAATATACTGAATAAAAGTTGAATTTTCATCATCATTACTCCAGTCTTCACTCAGTGTCACATGATCCTTCAGAAATCATTTTAATATGCTGATTTGCTGCTCAAGAAACATTTCTTATTATTATCATTGCTGAAAGCAGTCGTGCTGCATAAATGTTTTTATGGAAACCAATAACACTTTTTTCAGGATTGTTTAATAAATAGTTAAATAATTAAAATACTTTTGTAACATTATAGTTCTGTCATGACAACTCTCGGAGGGATTGTCATGGTAATGTACATGACAATGTTAATGTATTTGTTCTTGGCGGAATAGATCTGCTACACTGCTACGCTGCTGCGGCAGAGCAAATGATACCGATATTTGCTACTGCCAATACATCCACGACATGCTGCTGAGAGCATGTAAGAAATATTGCTGCTGCAAATATAACATGCATGAAATAACCCCCTACAGCATACATGAATCACCACGTAGCAGATCTATACAGGTGGAGCTGGGGAAGGTGGAGGGTTTCTGAAGCAAGCTGCAACTGCTATGGCAAACACTAGTCATATATTTGAATGTTGAGCAACGAGCTCATTGGCTACCGATACAGGAGAGAACCAATCAGCTGTGCCATGTGATAATGATGTCATTAGGTCAGATTGAGTTAGACCTATTGGACTGCGCCATCTAGAGTTTCATGCCAGAATGTCTTTAATGTCACTTTTGATTCATTTAATTCATCATTGAATAAAATAATTACTTTTTTTTAGTTTGTGCTCAAACTTTTAAACGGTATTGTTTTTTCTTATAGACAGGGCTGTTAAATTTACCGCAGGGGCCGCTATTGATCGAGCCAGTCCGTGGTCACACCTCAAACATCACTCATCCACGACACCCACATGTGATCTACTGGAGTTCAACCTGGAGTGGACTCAGGCAGCGACGCAGCACTGATGCACACAGCGTTCATCATAGTCCCTGTGGGGTCAAAGGTCAGATATGTTAGATGTATTAAACATTCTTAATAAAATGATACTTCACCAAAAAAATTCTCTTTTTTTTTGTGTGTGTGTGTCTCCGGTGCAGATGGTTCTGAGTTTTCCCAACAATTGGAGCAGGAGAGAGAGCACTGGGAGCAGGAGCAGGAGCAGCGCCAGCAGGGTGGGGATCGTAATCATGATCCGGATCGAGAGTGGACACGACCCCGGAGGATCTCCCCTCGCTCCATCAGCAAAGAGCGCTGGGTGGAGACCATGGTGGTGGGCGACTCCAAACTCGTGGACTACCACGGAAGTGGAAACGTTGAGTCCTATATCTTTACCATCATGAACATGGTAAGTGCATTAAAGTACTTCTGAGAAATTCATCTTTACAAGTTAATTACGACGTCAGGTGTGTTCAAGTCACTTTGGTCAGAGACGGCAGTGTATCTTTTCTGCATAAAATTCTGCTAGATTTTTAAACTTCTACAGAATGATGAATAAAGAATGTGCATCACTGTGTTTTTCCTTTATGTTGTTAAATTTATGAAGGTGCTGTAAATTGAATTGTTATATATTGTAAATATATTTACAATATATAGCTCCCAACTTGAAAACTCACAGCTTAAAGAAAGTTCAGTTACACTTCATTTTGATGGTCCCCTTTTGACATTCTGTTGACTATAAGTAACTTTGCAGCTAAACTTCAGCTAAGGGCCAGATGTACGTAAAATTGAGAGCACTAAAATCGCTGACGGGACTGTAAGTTCTGCTGGCGATTTACTGACAGTGCGCAAATTAAAGAACACAGATGCAGGTAAATCATTTCCATAGTGAACAACGCAACCTAGCAGCACAAATTAGCGTAGCGTCGCAAACAAGCAAAGCCGATGATAATCCACTAGCAACACAGGCGCAAACTGGGTTAAGAAATGCTTTTTGGGAATGTTAATGGTGCAAAAACCAGAAAACTGACCATCGCAAACCTTAGTAAAATCACCTTGCATGATTCATTTAAATACTTGCATCTGAAAGGAAACTCCTGCAAATGCATTTGCAATAAATGGTCAGCCACAAAAATTGCTGTGTCCAGCACTATTGTTTCATTTCGTGTCTTTTTTTAATGCCAAAAGAGGGTTTGCTCTGGCACAAGCTGTTAATAAATTCTTATGTTAGAGTATTAGTGGACTGTTACAGTTAGGGTTAGTAGAATAAGTTGACATGAACTTGCAAAGTGACTTCTAGTCAGTAGAATGTCTGTTGGAGAACCATCAAAATAAAGTGTTAGCAGATATTAAGCAGACAGTCTACTAATACTTTAACGACTGCTAGTTGACATACAGTAGTTGCTGCTTTGTTACTTATAGTCACTCAACAAGAATGTCTAAAGGGGACCATCAAAATAAAGTGTTATAGAAAGTTCAGAGTTTCCTACTCGTAATTATGACTGTGATGGCATTTATGTGTTCAACCGGTAAATACATCATTCCGACATGATTTGAACGCAACATATGACTTTCATTGAATAGAAAAGATCAGCTTGATAAACTAAAATTTTATATTTTTTAAATATTTTGTATCATTTTTGTGTAGGTGGCTGGAATTTTTCACGATGCCAGCATCGGTAATGCTATCCATATCGTATTGGTCCGGCTCATTCTGCTACACGGAGAGGAGGTACATATGAATCAAGGCATAATTTGCTTTACATCCAGTCCTTCCCAGCAGAAAAAAACCAGCTTAGATCAACATGAGTTTTCAGGGGGTCCTGATCTATGCTGGTTAGTGCTGGTTAAACATGGACAACTTGCTGGTTATGCTAGTTAACATATGCACAAACCACAACACATGCTGTTAGTGGACACTATTACTACTTTTACTTTACTGCTACTTTTGTGTATTTTCAGAAAGCCCTGAAGATCATTCACCACGCTGATACGACTCTCAACAGCTTCTGTACCTGGCAAAAAAACCTTAATCCTCAAAGTGACACTCATCCTGCACACCATGATGTCGCTATACTCATCACACGGTAAAAACACCGTAGCCAATCATTTTAGTTATAACCATAGGAATTCATATATTTGACAAGAATGCATATACTTGACAGTAATATTGTAAAATATTAATTTTACATTTCAATTTCAGTTTCCCATTTCAATATGTACAATAATATTTATTCCTGTGATATAAATCTGAATTTTCAGCAGCATTACTCCAGTCTTCAGTGTCACACGATCCTTCAGAAATCAATATAAATATTAGATAAAAAAATGTTTTTAAGATGAAGTAATACAATTACTAACACCAAAAGTAATACAATTGAAGCGCTGTCAAACACACATGTGAACCCTCTGACTCTCATTTATTGTCATAAATGCCAGTTTCTTGGTTGCAGTAATGGAGCTGTTTGTCTCTGAACATTTAACATACCTTAAACTCTCTCGTTTTAACCCAGAGCACCACAGACTGAATGACTTCACCATGTTCTGTGTCCAAGGCTTGAGATTCTCTGGAGCTCATTCATGCTAAACAGCCAAATAAATGACAAAGAATTCAACCCCTTCCATAACTCTTCTTCAGCAGTTTTAGCCCTGCAGCACAACTTTAGTAGCCTATAAAATGAATCAAAGCTGCTGTTGTGCTGTGTTGTCGTGTCTGACCTGATGTGACCTCTCCTCTCAGGAAGGATATCTGCGCAGGCATGAATCAGCCGTGTGAGACGCTGGGCTTGTCTCACCTGTCGGGCTTGTGCCAGCCACATCGCTCCTGTAATATCAACGAGGACTCAGGGCTACCGGTCGCTTTCACCATTGCTCATGAACTCGGTCACAGGTACATTTGTATGGGTCATTTTCATGAAACAGTGCCATTAGTGCCTAAATATGGTATTCATTTTATAGGTCACATTTTTCCCACCTCTGGCTCAATTTCCATGCTAAGAATATTTTTCCTTTAAAAACTGATTACAATTTGTTGTAATTTAGTTTTACAAGATGACAACTTTATAATAATATAATAATAATATTTTTTTTATTAAAAATATAATTGGTGGTTTAACGGTGTGGAACACAGACTTATGTGGTTGAACAGAAATTGAAAAGCAAATGCATTTTCTGATCAAATGCATAAGGTATTTTAGAAAATAATACATATTGGACTCATTGTAATATTATAATGGAATGCAAACTGGGTGACATTCCTATGCAACATTTAATTTTCTTTTTAAATAAAAATAAAATTTTACATTTTACATTGCACACCAAACAATGTTAAATCTATAAAATAATGTGACTACATTAATTTAATTTAGCATTCCTGTGTTATGTTGTATGATCTTTGATGAATGTTATTCCAAGCAAAGAAAAAGTTTATTTTCAAGTTTGGCGTCAATAAGATCTTTTTTTTAAAGAAATAATCATTTTATTCTGCAAGGACGCATTAAAGTGACAGTAAATACATTTATAATGTTACAAAGATTACATTTTTTAAACTTTCAATTCATAAAAAGTGAGTCCATGTTTACACCAAATATTAAGCAGCCAATCTGTTTTCAACATTGATAGCAATAAGTAATGTTTCTTGAGAATTAAATCAGCATATTAGAAGGATTTCTGTGGGATCATGGGACACTGAAGACTGGAGTAATGATGCTGAAAATTCAGCTTTGCATCACTTTATTAAATTATATATTTTTACAAACTAAAACTAAAACTAAATTGAAGTAATATTTCACAATATTACAGTTTTTGCTGTAATTTTTATCAAATTAATGTAGCCTTGATGAGCATAAGACACTTCTTTAAAAAAAAAAATTTAAATCTTGCTGACCCCAAACTTTTAAATGTTAATGTATGTTTAAAAAGAGAAAAAGGTGATGCAGCAGTTTTGTGCGTATAGTTTGGAATCCATCCTGAGGTCAAGGGAATGACTGTGAGTTAGTAGGTAGGCATCCATTCATCATGTCCCGCCAGCTTCACTACGACTCCTCTCCTCTCACCTGGTCCTCCTGCAGCAAGGAGTACATAACACGCTTTCTCGAGTGAGAACACGCACTCATGTACAGGAACATGTAATTGCATGCTTTATATCTTACGTCTTAAAGCACATTTTGAAATATTCCAGACTATGATCTTCATTCATAAAGCTTTGTTATCCTCTCAGTCGTGGTTGGGGTTTCTGTCTGGATGACCGGCCATCTAAGAGGGACCTCAGCTCCCCGATGGCGGCGCCAGGAGTGCGATACACCCCCCAGCACCAGTGCCAGCTGCAGTACGGACCCAACGCCACCTTCTGCTCAGAAGTGGAAGTAAGGAGTGCATTCATTCAAAAATCAAGATGAATAAAATACAGTCTCTAATAATGAAAGGGGGTCTGCAGGTTGTCAAACCATTCATTCAGGCTCTGTTGGTTTCAGAATGTGTGTCAGATTCTGTGGTGCTCTGTAAATGGATCCTGCCGCTCCAAACTGGACTCGCCGATAGATGGAACCAGGTGTGGACCTGAGAAGGTATAAGAGATTGACTTTCAAATAAAAGTATTTTGTAGTATTGATACTGTATTTAATTCTGTGTGTGTGTGTGTGTGTGTGTCAGTGGTGTATCTCTGGTGAGTGTGTGATTGTAGGGAAGTTACCGGAAATAGTGCATGGAGGCTGGGGGCCCTGGAGCACCTGGTCTCACTGCTCTCGCACCTGTGGAGCCGGAGTCCAGTCAGCAGACAGGGAATGCAACCAGCCCAAGTACACATCACTCTCTAACTGCTGCTTCTATATTATTTCTCAGTGCTTTTCTTTCATTTTTGTGGTCAGTAAGGTTTTATTTTTTAAAAATAAATACTTGTATTCAGTGAGGATGCATTAAATTAATCAAAAGTGACAGCAAAGACATTTATAATGTTATAAAAGATTTCTATTTCAAATAAAAGCTGTTCATTTGAACTTTCTATCCATCAAAAAATCCTGAAAAAATGTATCACAATTTCCACAAAAAATATTAAGCAGCACAACTGTTTAGACATTGATAATAATATTTTTATTTTATTTTTTATTTTTTGAGCAGCAAACAACATATTAGGGGGGGGGGTTGTTTGGAATGATTCCTGGAGAATCATGCGACACTGAACACTGGTGAGGCTGAAAATTCAGCTTTGCATCACATGAATAAATTACATTTAAAATCTATTCAAATGGTATGGTTTTACTGTATTTTAAACAAATATATGCAACCTTGGTTATCATAAGAGATTTCATTTAAAACATTAACCAATTTTACAGACCACAGTTTTTTTTAAATATCAGTGTGCTGGTATACATCTATATATATACTAGCTAAGTAGTTTTTTGAAAAATATATTGTTATATAAAAGTATAGGTGGTTTTATACACACACACACACACACACACAATTTAAATACAATTAAAAATGCATTATGTGCCAAGAAGATTAACAACTAAAAGGATTAAAAAATCAAATTATTCATTTGTCACACATCAAAATGAAAGATTCTGGGTTAAAGTATTCAGTGCAGTGTGCATATTAGGTGAATATTCTATGCATACAGAGAATTTGCTTACTGGGCACAATAAACATACTGTATAAAAAATTTGTGATAGTATATGCTCTTCTGTTCATTGATTTCTGCCCAGTATCTGCTGTACTACCAGTAGAATACACTAGAGGGCACACCTGTAACTATTTTACAAACCGTTGCCTTTTGGTGTTTAGTTTGTGCTCTGTCATAAATTGAATAGCATCTTAAAACCACATCATTTTGAGTCTTTAAGTAAACACTTTTAAGTCTGTCTCTTTTTTTTCCTCCCCATTTAAATTCCTCCACTTTCTCTGTCTTTTCTTGTGCATTTTGCTGAACATGATCTGATGCATGATTTGTGTTTCTATGTACAGACCTGAGTTTGGAGGCAAATATTGTACAGGCGAGCGGAAGCGCTACAGAATTTGCAACACAAAACCTTGTGCCAGAAAACATCCCTCCTTCAGAGAGATGCAGTGCAGTGAATTTAACACTGTGCAGTACCACAATGAACTCTACGAGTGGATACCTGTTGCAAGCTCATGTAAGAGCACTTTGCTTTACATGCATCAACATATTGCATTCAAATTTGTATATGTGCATGATACAAGTCTCTTATGCTCACCAAAGCTGCGTTTACTGTATGTGATCAAAAATACAAAAAATAATGTGAAATATTATTTCAATTTAAAATAACTTTTCTATTTGAATATATTTTAAAATGTGATTTAATCCCGCGATTAAAGCTGAATTTTCAGCATCATTACTCCAGTCTTCAGTGTCACATGATCCTTCAGAAATCATTCTGATATGCGGATTTGCTGCTCAAGAAACATTTCTTATTATCATCAAACATGCCTGGACACCCTAGCATCACGGTGGTGACTTTTGCATCGCTTGCATTTTCTTCAGAAGTTAGAAAAAGTCTAGTTGATTATATTTCTTTTTCTCAAGAACTGTTTGAATAAACAGAACTGGATACACAACTGTAAAGCATGTAATGTTTTTTGCACTGAAGACTTGAAAAAAGAAAACATGTGCTTTCTACAACTGAACAGCTGAGCCAAGATACTGTGTTAATGCACGGTGCGGCGGGTCGAGGCCTGTTGACATTAACATAAAACTTCTTACACGTGGCTGCTTACAATTTTATAGAGTTTGTTGGTTCACATTCAAGAATGCCCCACTTTTATTAGCCAGTTTTAGAGGCGTGTAGATTCCTGACACAAGTGTTTAGTCATTGTTGTTTGCTCTGTTTAAGCCGTTGGAGCACAGCGTGAGTTTTGGATTGTAGATTGTAGCCTAAATACTATTTGATGTTTGCATGGTAACAATACCAATTAATTATATGTGATTTTTTTTCTGGGTCTTTTGTCTGATTTTGTTAACTTAGTTACAAAAAAGTTACACTATACTGAACAAAAGTTTGGAATCAGTAAGATTGTTTTTTAAAAGAAATGTACACTTTTATTCAGTAAGGACGCATTAAATTGATCAAAAGTGTCAGTAAAGACATTTTATAATGTTAAAAGATTTCTATTTCAAATAAATGCCACTCTTATTCATCAAAGAATCATAGAAATGTTTCCAGGAAATATTAAGCAGCAAAAACTGTTTTCAACACTGATAATAATCAGAAATGTTTCTTGAGCAGCAAACCAGCATATTAGAATGATTTCTGAAGGATCATGTGACACTGAAGACTGGAGTAATGATGCCGAAAATTCAGCTTTTCATCACAGGAATATTACATCTTAAAATATATTAAAACAGTTATTTTCAATTGTAATAATATTTCACAATATGACTGTGCTTAATATATTTTGACTCAAATAAATGCAGTCTTGGTGAGCATAAGTGATTTCTTACAAAAACATCAAAAATCCTACTGACCCCAAACTTTTGGTAAACCAGATGGTTTAGTAAAATGCTTTTGCAAACAGTACTATGTTCAAATGTTTCACTATGTCTCTCTCACAGCACGTCCATGCGAGCTGCATTGCAAGCCTGTGGATGAGAACTTTTCTGAGAAGATGTTGGATGCGGTTACAGATGGAACGCCCTGCTTTATGAACAACAGCAGAAACAGCTGTGTCAATGGTGTGTGCAAGGTAGTGTGGCTGGGTATGTCTTACTTATAACCAATTTGTGCTCATGTGTGCGCTGGTGTATTGATGTATTGTCTGTGTTCTGTAGCTATACAGTGGTATATACAAAGTGCACTTAAAGGGTTAGTTCACCCAAAAATGAAAATTAGGCTGCGTTTTACTTTCAAGCTGTTTAATGCCACTCAGCAGGTGTTGCATTGCTTCAGTCCTAAAGAACTTAAATAAAAATCACCCATCCATAAAAAAAAGTGTCTCACACGGCTCCGGGGGGTGAACAAAGGCCTTCTGTAGCGAATCGATGCGTTTTTGTAAGAAAAATATCCATATTCAAAACTTAATAATCACCTTAATGTAGCGTGCGCCAACAGTTGTACACAGAAGCAGTTCCGGGAGCATGACGTATGAGGTCGGCGTTGCGAATGTGCCGCTCAGAAGTGACGCACGCGGAAATGCAGCGGAGAGATCAAAACAAAACAACGGTCAGGAATTAGAAGTACAAAAAGAGGATTTGTAAAGAAGAATGTCGGAGGATTATAAGCCAAGAGGAGACTGGTTTTCTTTTGCTAAAGTAAGGAAACTTTGCTTCCTTTGATCCTGTAAACAAACGTTGGTTTTCACGAGACTCACCGGCGCATGCGCAACGCTGACCTCATACGTCATGCTCCCGGAACTGCTTCTGTGTACAACTGTTGGTACAACACGGCATCAGGCTGTGATGCCATGTTGCTTCAAGCGCATCATTCTGCACACCGGATGCACACATTATAAGCGCTTGTGTTAAAAACTGCAAAAGCACAAAGGGAAGAGAAATTGATGCATAGTGTATTATATCTGTGCAACAGTTATTGAGCCTTTTAACACTCTTTGTGCCCGTAAAAAACTATGTAGAGTCTTTTTCCGCCGTGTTTTGTTCTCACGAACACGGTAGCCAGTAACAAATTACAACATTAAACTCCGGCAAGAAGATAAAGTCCTTTTTGCAAAATCATAGACATGTATTTACAAATCAAGTATAATGATCTTGGAGAGAGCTTTACCGAGCTGACTGCTGTAACCGAACGCGACCAGGGTTTAAAGGCTGAACGAATGACTGACAGCCACAGCGGAGGAAAGAGTTTGAGTGAACTTTAATATAAGGACGTAAATATTCATATGTAGCTCACATTAAGCTATCATATGGCTTCAGAAGTAACACAGAATAATTCGCACAATCGGGGGAAAAAAAAAAATCTTGGATTTGGATCGGCCCTCTCTCACCGATACCCGATCCGAAAAAAATGCCACTATCGGAGCCGATACCCGATATGAATATCGGATCGGCGCATCCCTAATTATTACGTTTTGAATATGGATATTTTTCTTACAAAAACGCATCGATTCGCTACAGAAGGCCTTTGTTCACCCCCTGGAGCTGTGTGAGACACTTTTTTTTTTATGGATGGGCGATTTTTATTTAAGTTCTTTTGGACTGAAGCAATGCAACACCCGCTGAGTGGCATTAAACAGCTTGAAAGATCAAAGACAATTTTTAATATAACTCCGACTGGATTCATCTGAAAGAAGAAAGTCATATACACCTAGGATGCCTCGGGGGTGAGTAAAATGCAGTCTAATTTTCATTTTTGGGTGAACGAACCCTTTAAGCACATTTTATTACCTCATCAGAAATATCAAAGGAATTTCTGTGCTGCACGAGATTCACTAACATAACGTTTTGTCATTATTGTTGCTTAATGTCTTTTAATCAGCTAGTGTTTTGGTCATTTTTAGTGGATGTATGAAATAATTTCTTCTCAAGTAAGCACAGGTCTAGTTCATCACATTAACTAGAAACATGTTCCACTAATGTTTCACAAACACAAAGTGGTGCAATACTTTTAGCTTCATTTTGAAACTCATGCTACCATTCAAAGGTTTGGTGTCGGTTTTTGAAAGAAGTCTCTCATGCTCACCAAAATACAGTAAAAACAGTAAGATTGTGAAAATGTTTTCTATTGGGAATTTATTTCCAATGCATTTATTCCTGTTATGGAAAAGCTACATTTTCAGCATCATTACTCCAGTCTTCAGTGTCAAATGATCCTTTAGAAATCATTCTAATGTTCTGATTTGCATTTATTATTATTGTCAATGTTGAAAGCAGTAGGGCTAATAATATTTTGTGGAAACTGAAATGCATTTTTGATAAATAGAAGTTTCAAAAGAACAGCATTTATTTGAAATATTTTTTTAATAACATTATAAATGTCTTTATTGTCACTTTTGCTCAATTTAATTCATCCTTGCTAAATATAAGTATTTATTTCTTTAAAAAAAAAAAACCTTTTTGAGTGAACTATCCATTTTGGTCAACAGAATGTACAGTATGTGCATTTTTTGCCTCCTCCTAATATTCATCTTTCATGTTATAAGTGAAGTAAATTGTGAGTTATGTTTGAGTGCCATAGAGAAAAACTATATTTTGTGCTTTCGTATATATCTGTGATGTTGATGTATGTGTAATCTTTCTCCAGGAGGTGGGTTGTGATTTTGGCATTAATTCTAATGCTAAAGAGGACGGCTGTGGCGTTTGTCTCGGTGATGGATCCACTTGTGAGACGGTGAAGGAGAACTTTGTGGCGCAAGATGGATTTGGTGTGTAATCTCTAGCCCTGTCTCTGAGTAACACACATGAATTATATGTTTATAGATATATATTTATTATATTATATACTAAATTAAATTTCACAAATTGACAAACTCTGTCCAGATGAATGTCTATGTGTTGAAACAGCAATGTTTTAAATGGTTTATAAGTGAGATTATGTGATTTAGGTTACACAGATCTGGTTTTGATCCCTGAGGGAGCTCGGGATATCTTCATACAGGAAGTGGAAGAGGCTGGGAATTTCCTTGCGATCCGAGCGGCTGATTCAGATGAGTATTACCTCAACGGGAATTACATAATTCAGTGGAACGGAGAGTACGAGGCAGGTGGCACGAAGTTTTACTACGATCGGACGGGTAATATGGAGAATCTCACCTCAGCAGGACCAACAACTGAACCTGTCATGATCCAGGTACTGAACCTCATGCACGTGAACATATTAAAGGAATATTCTGGGTTCAATATCAATTAAATTTTATAGACACCATGAGGTTTATATAAACAAGCACATGGTTTACTGTGCACTAACACTGGAAATCTATAGGCTGTTGTAGTAGTGTTGTAAAGCTTAAAAAATCATTAAAAAAATTGTAATGATTAAAATTGTGTTTTATGGGTCATTGCATCACATCCCTTTCTGACACAGGTAGAATTTCTATTGAGAACAGAAAGGGTCGGCAAGTGGTTTACTAAGTATTTCTGATGTGTTCTTTTAAAACAGTGTCTACTGTATTTTGGCTTTTATTCTTGTGCTTTGACTGAAAATGCGATTTTTGTTTGTTTTGACATATTGAGTAAAGAGTCAACGTTATACACCCCATTGTGTTGAACCTGAATATTTCTTTAATGAACCAATGGACAATTTGCCCAGAAAGCATCTTTGCTAGAATATTGAATTTGAATTTAATTAAACTTTCCTGTGAAAGATCACTGTAGCAGACGCAGTTTTTTTGATTCATCACTCTTCTTCTGACATTATTTACGTGAGAAAGCATGAAAATAAAGTTGTTGCTTCTAACTGGTGGCACATGCAAAACAAGATGATTTGTTGAATGCTGTCATTAAATGATAGATGCTTTTGTTTCGATGTGAAATGTTCAAGCTGTTGTTCCAAGAAGCAAACCCTGGTGTCAAATATGAGTACACCATTAAGAGAAGTCGCCCGCTGGGGAACGAAATTCTGGAACCGGAGTACATTTGGAAATATGGAGCCTGGACTGACTGCAGCACCACCTGTGGGCTTGGTACAGAGCGAGATTTTTCTTTACTCAATCCACAGGATTGTTTGGTGTGTTTATAATGATAAAGTTTATTCCAGCAGGGTTTTGATAGCATGTGACCTTCTGTTTCAGGTGAGCAGCATCAGCCTGTGCGCTGTTTTGAGCCAGAGGTTGGTGTGGTCGAGGAAACGCTGTGTGACCCCAGCACACGTCCTGATGACAGGCATCGCAAGTGCAAGAACATGGACTGCCCTGCAAGGTATGCTACTGTATAAATAATGGTTATGTTCAGAAATAGCGCACCACTGTACTAGTCTTATTTATTATCTCTATATAATTTATTCATGTCACGGCAATCAGCATCGTTACTCCAGTCTTCAGTGTCACATGATCCTTCAGAAATCATTCTAATATGCCTATTTGCTGCTCAAGAAACACTTCTGATTGTTATCAATGTTGAAAACAGTTGTGCTGCTTCACAGTCCTTTTTTCAGGTGAACAGTGTTCAAAAGAACAACATTTATTTGAAATAGAAATCTTTCGTAAAATGCTCTGTGCACCTCAGGTGGTGGGTGGGAGGATGGCAGACATGCTCGGCTACATGCGGTCCAGACGGAGTGAGAAAGCGCACCATTCTGTGTGTGCGTGCGGTGGCCGGAGAGGAGCGGGTTCTGCACCCTGGCGACTGTAAGCAGCTGCTCAAACCCAAACCTGTGGTACCCTGCAACCGAGATGTACCGTGTGGGTTCCAATGGACTGTGGGGAACTGGAGCGAGGTGGATAATTTTATTATAAATTATCCTGGTTCATGTTTTTTATGTTCTTCATTGACTTCATTGCATTCGCTCACAAAACTTTTGCGTTCCTTCAAGAAACGTCGCATTCACTCACAAAAACATTTGCGTTCGTTCGCAAAATGTTTCCATTTCCTAGACAAATTTTTTTGTAAAAACTTTTGTGATGGAAATCATGAGGTGTGTCTATTTCAGTGCTTTTGCGAGCAAATGGGAACATAAATGTTTGGTGAGAGAATGCAAATGTTTTGCAAGTGAATGCAAAGTTTGGCAAGGAAACAATACTTTTTGAAAGAACACAAAGGTTTTTGGCCCTCAGAAAGTAAAAGCATTGAAGAGCATTTCCTTCAATCTCTTTTTTTACTGTCCCATAGGCGCTTTCGCACGAGGAACCTTTTCATAGTTCCTAGAACTATTGGCGGAAGTACCTGCTTTTTGGCGTGTTCGCACAACACGGTTTTAGTTCTAGGAACTCTGTTTGGGGGAACTAATTTAGCTCCTACTAAACGTTTTCTATAGGACTAGGGCTGTCCAAACATTTTTTCGAATTTTGAATATTCGTCGAATTGAAATAAAATCCACATTCGAGGCAAAACGTTCCATTCGATTTTGGTGTGCGTTAGAGGCGGCAGCCTATCATGGCACACGAGATCGATGACGATGTAAGGTCCGTTGCCCTTATAAGTTTGTTAGCCAATCCAGTTGAAGCCACTATGCGGCGCTGCTGCGTTGTTAATTAAAAATATTGTGGAAAAAGAAAACATCAATGTGGAGAAGATCTTGTTTACATCAAAACTACACCAAGCAGTTCACACAGAACACACATTCCGTGCATTTTCTAGAGGGACATCTATCACCGTTGCACTTGCGTCTTGCACAAGAGAGCCGCATTTTTAGAAAGCCATGTAAAATTAATGCTCAATTAGTTTAACTTTAAAAAAACATATATCGAGACTTTATGGCGGGTTTTTTTCCCCATCCCACTGCATCTCATGTTTTTAAATGAAAAATGTACTCTGTGTGATTGGCATTCCGCCCTTTGTATTAAACTATGCATACATACATACATGATGCTGTTTTGTTTATAGTTGTTTAAGCAACTTAATTAATTATAATTGATTTATAAACATTATTTTAAACATTATGCACTTTGTCACATATTAGTCTGTTTACCTATGCTTTGGATAAACGTGCATTAGTAATATTTTGCTCGAAATCCTCTTGTGGCCTCAGGAGAGAAGCCAAAAACCTTTTTTCCCCCTAACTGAAATTATGAAATTATAATATTGATAATATTTAATTCGAATTTTGATAATATTTAATTACAAAATTCAAATTTAGTTTTTCAGCCATTTTGACAGCCCTAATAGGAACTACCAGAGACGTAAGTGTACGCTGATTGGCCAAACTCATACAAACCCGGCGGCTAACCCAGTTTTAATTTAAAAGCCATAACATCTTGAAATTGGTTCTCAAGGAACCACCATGCTGTCAAGTTCCTAGAACTGAATTCCTAGAACTACATGGTGCGAAAGCCCCTAATGTCCCCTTAGGGGCTCCATATCAGTTTCATGTTTTGTGTATTGTTTTGAATTGTTCGGGGTTTTAACAAATTGTAAACGCACTGAAAATTTTAATTCTGTCATTTTCTCACCCTCATTTTGTTCTATATGACTCTTTTCTTTCACTTTGACATGCTTAGATCTAGTAGGGTTGCCAAAAGTACTAACTTCGGTACCAAATCAGTACTGAAATTTTATTTATTTAAAATGTGAAGATACCAGCATTTCCCCCTGGTATTTTGAGCGCTGTTGAGTGGATTCTTAAACACCTCTGATTGTCCACTGTGTTCACGCACTCAACAGATGTGACTCTGGAGCACAAAAGCAGTCTTAAGTCGCTGGGGTATATTTGTAGCAATAGCCAAAAATACATTGTATGGGTCAAAATTATTGATTTTACTTTTAGGCCAAAAATTATTAGGATATTAAGTAAAGATCATGTTCCATGAAGATATTTTGTAAATTTCCTACTGTAAATATATTAAAACTTAATTTTTGATTAGTAATAATAGGCATTTGCTAAACTTCATTTGGACAACTTTAAAGGCGATTTTCTCAATATTTAGATTTTTTTTGCACCCTCAGATTCCAGATTTTCAAATAGTTGTGTCTCGGCCAAATACTGTCCTATCCTAACAAACCATAAATCAATGGAAAGCTTATTTATTCAGCTTTCAGATGATGTATAAATCTCAATTTCGAAAAAAAATGACCCTTATGACTGGTTTTGTGGTCCAGGGTCACAGATATGTCTGTGATGGGCTACAATGATCATCGCTTCAAAAACATGTTGTAAATACACTTTCACGCTCTTCACCAAGGGCTTACACAGATATACACGGGAGCATCGGAAAGCCGTATCTATCAGCGCATCCCTAATATATCTGATCATAGACAGATCTGCTGATAGACGCCTATTTTCAAACGCTCCAAATTTTCACCAAATCGTGCACCCCTGATTCATGAGGCATTTTTGCATAACAATTAGTTGCATTGTCATATTATTTAATTTTTGTGTTACCCAAACTCATGATTGTGTGTCATCCCGCAGTGCTCTCTGTCTTGCGATGGAGGGATAAAGTCCAGAGTCGTCAAGTGTGTGGCAAAACAACCCGGCCGGTGCAACCCTGCCAATCGACCTCGTTCCACGATCCTCTGTAACCTCCAGAGCTGCTCGTCCACTAACAGATGGACGGGTTCTCCATTCCGACCACGATTCCGACCTAGAGTCCCTCCTAAAATCCCAACGCAGGCCCCTGGGACCCAAACACTTGGATACAGCACCACTATAGTGCCTCCAAACACCTCTTATACCATTACAACCAACACCTCTCCAACATCCACAACATCTGACATCATCCATGAAGACGACCAAGACTTTATCTTGGTGAGGGACGATCACAAAGGCAGTGATGGTCCTGTAACGGTTCCCACAAATACTGAGGATGAGGAGGGAAGCGCAGACCTGCGGCCTCCGGATAAAAGCTACACGCCAGGTTATGATTATATAGTAGAAGATCCAACCGGAGAAGAAAGGGCACATGAGGATAATATGTTTACCAGCACAACTGAAGAAGTCCCCACATCCACTGTCCAATCATTGCATACTAACATCTCCACAACAAAACCAGACACTACTAGAAGGACCCAATACAGTGATTATTTCACAACATCCCCAGTGTTGCTGAAAACAACAAGCTCATATGAACCACATAGCACCCCAAACCCAACAGTGCCACATTTGAATACTCAAAGTCCACAAGCAACTGTTCCTACAGTGAAGATACTGAGAAAAGCCTCACAAACAGCAAACAGTCCCAGCAAAGGCAATGCTCCTAAAGCAGTCAGGCAGAAGCCAGAGACAGCGACCACCACAGATGACTATGGAAACCTGAATGCACGAGATCCCATCAGTAGGAATGCATTTTGGAAAGTGGGCAACTGGAGTGATGTAAGAATGCAAACCTAAGGCGATTACAGTATATTATATTACATGCATTGAATTATGATTAGATTTGCATTCCCAGAAGGAAATACTAGTGCTTGCATGGCAGCAAAAGAATAGTGTTAAATGTTTGGGCAAGTTTAGACTTTAAATGACATGATGCTTAAGAGTCGCTGTTGTCAAGACACTGCAAAATATGAATTTCTTCTTCAGTATTTTTGACTTGTTTTCCAGTGCAAAAATATCTAAACGCTCTTAAAGGTGCAGTAAGCAATTTCTGAGAAATGCTGTTGATATTTGAAACCACCAAAACAAACACGCCCCTACCCAAAAGAATCACACCCCTATCTTGCCTCCGCCCCCAAATTTCTGAACATGCTGTTCAACACAGGCACCTCCCCCATCACTACTGGACACGCCCCTTACTGGTGATTGGCTACAAGTGTGTTTTGGTGCTCGGTCCGATCCACTTTCAAAAGTGTTTCTCAGAAATCGCTTACTGCACCCTTAAATCAAGATACATTAACTTGAAAAGCAAAATCATTTCTGATGTTAAAGTCGCATTTTCTGTATCAAAATTATGTGAGTTTATGCTTAAAATTTGAAAATGTATTTGCCAATGGGGTAAGAATAATTATCTTATTTTCCTTTTGAATTAAATGTATTTTTCTGAACCCATTGGTGGATATTTTTCCCGTTTTAAGGATAAACTCACTTTTTTGCTACATTTATCAGAAATCAAGACTTTTTGTTTTACATAATTTTTCTTCTCAAGTGCTTTAAAAATGTTTAGATATTTGTACTGACAAAAATACAGAGGATGAAACGGACACTTTTACACTTTTTGCAGTGTAAATATTACTACATTATGGTATTTTAAAACAAACTTTTAATCATTTATATAAATGGGAGATTTATGGGGAGAACTTTAATCTTAAATATCTATGAAAACTACAGTGTTTATAAAAAAAATTGCTTTATAAATAGTTTAAAAAAGAAAAGTTTGAATGAGTCTGTACATTAAGTGGTTCAAGCTGAATTAATTGCAAAATCGTGTGTAAAAGAACAGCAGTTTCTGATGAAAATGAGAGGAGTTTTGCAGTATTGTTGTTTGTTGTCAGAGCATTACTATGGAGCTGAATGTTTTTTTTAGCATGTTTCATGTTCCTTGCTGAATAAAAGTGTTAATTTCTTGCACAAAAATCTTACTGACACCAAACTTTTGAGTGCTACCTGTTTATTTGCACATTACTTAAAGCAACCCATGTTCATTTGGGAAGTAATAAAATGCAGTTATGCAGTACTGATTATGCATGTCTAATATGTATTTTCCATCCCAGTGCTCCACTACGTGTGGTCTTGGCGCGGTGTGGCGGTCAGTAGCCTGCAGCTCAGAGCGTGAGGAAGACTGTGCCAGTGTGAAGAAGCCAGAACCTGCCCGCCGATGCAACCTGCGACCCTGTGCCAACTGGAAGAGTGGAAACTGGTCCGAGGTAAAGCCACGATTTCAAAACAAACCTAAACGACTGTATCCTGCAATGAACTGTGATGCCCTCCTCTCTTTAGTGTCCTGAAGGCTGTGTGACTGATATGAAGCATCGAGAAGTGCAGTGCATCGACACTCAGAGCAGACGTCTACTGAGGCCTTTTCACTGTCAGGCTCTTTCATACAAACCACACAGCAGTTTGCCCTGCAACACCCGGCCCTGCCTGCAGTGGATGTCCTCACCCTGGGCAGAGGTACTAATACTAATGGCACTCTGCAGAAAATAGTCTAGTCTAAGGTAAATTGTCCAGAGCAGTATTTTAGTGTCATTGACATACTATTATTGTTTTAGTTATTATTTTGAAATAGTACTGTAATAAGGTTTTTGTAATTTTTATTGGTTTTTCGTATCATTGATATACTATTAGTTTTTGTTCATATTTAGAATTTTTTTTTACTTTTATATCTTCACTTTAATTTGAAAGTGTAGGTAATTGTGTGTTTTTGTCATTTTTATCAGTTTTTGTTTTTTAGTATCATTGATATACTATAATTGTTGTTAAAATTTTGAATTCGTTTTTTATTTTTATGATTGCTGTTCTCATTAAAATTTTAAACTTTTTGTAATTTAAGTTAAGTTGTGTTTTGTAATTTTTATTTATCATTGTTTTTAGTAGGGGTGGGCAATATAGCCTCAAAATTATATCACGATATTTCAAGAATATTTGCGATAACGATATTTATGACGATATAGAAAAAAATATTTTTAAAAACTAGCCACCAGAGCTAGTCAGCTGCTTGTGTTTACACCAGCCGTGCCGCGGCACGTTTCAAAAGTGCGCCGCTTCAAAGATAGGCGTCTCGCCTATTTTTGACGGTAAGAGTGTGCGCTCGAATATGCTCTAAAACCGCTCTCGCAATACTTTGATGTCATACACCGATCAGTCTGCGCAGCGCTGCTTCAAGTCGAACACACCTTTTGGGTTTGTGTTGTTGTCGTGTGCACTAGGGAACGTAAATGTGCCATACGTCATTGCATCGCTATATCATTGATATGACACTTTTTTATCATGTAAAAATTTATACCGGTATTATCGTATGATATGGCACACCCTTAGTTTTTAGTATCATTAATATACTATTATAGTTTTTGTTAGCTTCGAATTTGTTTCTTTTTATGTTTTCTCTTCAAATTTTTAAGTTTTACAAATTTTTTTGTTTTTGTTTTTAGTATCACTGATCTACAATTATAGTTTTTGCTAATCTTTTAAATCAGTTTTTCTTATATTTTCTGATTTCATTTTACTTTTAGCTAAATATTTAGTAATTTTGTTGTCTGTTTTTGTAATTTTTATCAGTTTTTGTTTTTAGTATCATTGATATACTAAAATTGTTGTTAAAATTTAGAATTAGTTTTTATTTTTATGATTGCTGTTCTCATTTAAATTTTAAACTTTTAGTAATTTAAGTTAAGTTTTGTTTTGTCATTGTTATTAATCATTGTTTTTAGTATCATTAATATACTATTATAGTTTTTGTTAGTTTCAAATTTGTTTCTTTTTATGTTTTCTCTTCAAATTTTAAAGTTTTACTAATTTTGTTCTTTTTAGTATCACTGATCTTCTATTATAGTATTTGCTAATCTTTTAAATTCTTATGTTTTCATTTTACTTTTAGCTAAATATTTAGTAATTTTGTCTGTTTTTGTCATTTTGATTCGTTTTTGTTTTATTTTTATTTATATACTATTATAGTTTTTAATAATATTTTGAATTGTTGAATTGTTTTTCATTTTTATACTCTGTTTTCACTTTAATTTTAGTTAAAAGTTTGAGTAATTTTGTTGTGTTTTTGGGGTCGTGTTTTAATCATTTAAAAATGTCTATTAGTTTATTCGTTTCTAGTTTTAGTTGTTTTACTTTAAACTAAAAAAAGTGAGAAATCGGCCTGGCAACTAGCTGCTATAAATTTATAATTATTTATTTTTATTTAGGTTAAAATTATTTTCTTTCAAGTAACGTTTATTCATAATAACCCTGGCCCAAAATATTTCTGTTTATATATATATAAGATATATATATATATATAGATGTGTGATTGACAGTGCTCTAAAAGCTGTGGGCGCGATGAAGGAGAGACGTGTGTACTGCCCTGAGTACCAGCGCTGCAACGTCACGCTCAAACCCAACAGCACTGAGTCCTGCAATCTACAGCCCTGCACCAGCTGGGCGACTGAAGCCTGGGGTCAGGTAACGCCCCGCAAAAACCTCAGTCTTCATTTATAGAAAGAAGTAAATATAGTGTGTGACTCCATATTGTGGCAAATGCAATGTGATGATACACTACTTGTCAAAAGTTCAGGCTTAGATTAAGACTGTCAGAAGTGACAGTAAAGACATGTATAATATTATAATTGAATTACCTCCCCAAATATTTTGAACTCTAATTTAACTATTATAACAAAAAGTTGGTGTGGGTACAGTCATGGTACAATTCATGATTTGTAACTATGTAGTATTTATAATCAAGTGGGCCGGACGTTCCCATTCCAAAGAGCATTTTATTGGACAAAAATTGGTATAGGCCCCTCCCTGATCATTTATGATGTCATCACGGTTTTTATTGATTGACAGTGCTCCAGAAGCTGTGGCGGAGGGGTGCAGAAGCGAGCCGTGTGGTGCAGAAATGAGGAATCCGGCAAGGAAGAAAAGATGTCACTGTGTGCAAAAAACAGCAAACCTGACAGTGTGCAGAACTGCAACCCAGAGGAGTGTAAAACTGATTTAGGTAAACTGGATTATATAATATTGTATTCTGTTTGTTTCAGTGCTCCCAAAATATATTTGGACACTTAAAAATGCCTGAATGTCGTTGCATTTGATAAAAACAAATTTCAAATATTAATAAAATCTAGTATCTTGATGATACTATAATTACATAGATTTTTAGTGGATGTACAGGTGCATCTCAATAAATTAGAATGTCGTGGAAAAGTTCATTTATTTCAGTAATTCAACTCAAATTGTGAAACTCGTGTATTAAATAAATTCAATGCACACAGACTGAAGTAGTTTAAGTCTTTGGTTCTTTTAATTGTGATGATTTTGGCTCACATTTAACAAAAACCCACCAATTCACTATCTCAACAAATTAGAATATGGTGACATGCCAATCAGCTAATCAACTCAAAACACCTGCAAAGGTTTCCTGAGCCTTCATAATGGTCTCTCAGTTTGGTTCACTAGCTACACAATCATGGGGAAGACTGCTGATCTGTTGTCCAGAAGACAATCATTGACACCCTTCACAAGGAGGGTAAGCCACAAACATTCATTGCCAAAGAAGCTGGCTGTTCAAAGAGTGCTGTATCCAAGCATGTTAACAGAAAGTTGAGTGGAAGGAAAAAGTGTGGAAGAAAAAGATGTACAACCAACCGAGAGAACCGCAGCCTATGAGGATTGTCAAGCAAAATCGATTCAAGAATTTTGAGTGAACTTCACAAGGAATGGACTGAGGCTGGGGTCAATGCATCAAGAGCAACCACACACAGACGTGTTTTGGCTACAGTTGTCGTATTCCTCTTTTTAAGCTACTCCTGAACCACAGACAACGTCATAGGCGTCTTACCTGGGCTAAGGAGAAGAAGAACGGGACTACTGCCCAGTGGTCCAAAGTCCTCTTCAGATGAGAGCAAGTTTTGTATTTCATTTGAAAACCAAGGTTCTAGAGTCTGGAGGAAGGGTGGATAAGCTCATAGCTCAAGTTGCTTGAAGCCCAGTGTTAAGTTTCCACAGTCTGTGATGATTTGGGGTGCAATGTCATCTTCTGGTGTTGGTCCATTGTGCTTTTTGAAAACAAAGTCACTGCACCCGTTTACCAATAAATTTTGGAACACTTCATGCTTCCTTCTGCTGACCCGCTTTTTGAAGATGCTGGTTTAATTTTCCAGCAGGATTTGGCACCTGCTCACACTGCCAAAAGCACCAAAAGTTGGTTAAATGACCATGGTGTTGGTGTGTTTGACTGGCCAGCAAACTCACCAGACTAACCCCATATAGATCTATGTGTATGTCACGAGGAAAGTGAAAACAAGAGACCAAAAACATGCAGATAGAGAAGCCACTGTCAAAGAAACCTGTGCTTCCATTACACCTGAGCAGTGCCATAGGCTGATTGCCTCCATGCCACGCCGTATTGATGCAGTAATTCAAGCAAAAGGAGCCCCTACCAAGTACATGTACAGTAAATTAACATACATTCCAGAAGGCCAACAATTCACTAAAAAAAAAAATTTATTGGTCTTATGAAGTATTCTAATTTGTTGAGATAGTGAATTGGTGGATTTTTGTTAAATGTGAGCCAAAATCATCACAATTAAAAGAACCAAAGACTTAAACTACTTCAGTCTGTGTTCATTGAATTTATTTAATACACAAGTTCACAATTTGAGTTGAATTACTGAAATAAATTAACTTTTCCACGACATTCTAATTTATTGAGATGCACCTGTATTAAGTCCGTGCTCCTCAAGTTTACACAGGTGACCTAGCAGAGAAACCACAGGTGTATTTCATTACATTAACTATCAACATGATCCACTTACATCCTGATCAACTGGTTATTTCACTAAAACCCAACTAACTTCTTTTTGAGCTGTCTTTGAGCTTAATAAAAGTTATTTGGTTATATTTTGTTATCTAATGCAAATGACAATTTATACATTTTTAAGCATGACTTACATGTGCAGCCCCTGTATTCAGGTTCTGTCCATTAAAAATGTGGACTTTTTTGTGTAAGAGACCAAAAATCGTACTCCCCAAAAACAGGGAAAATATAAAGTTGTGCTAACATAGATCATTTTTAATATACCTTCCCATGGCTTTCTAGTTTATTTTTAATAGTTTAAAGCCCTTTAATAGTTTTTGTTATTTCGTTTCCTTTCTTTGCAGGTCTAGTTTGTAAGAAAAACAGCATGTCGACACGTTTCTGTGAGAAACTCAAGCTGCTGGGTCGCTGCTCGCTGCGCTCGATCCGCAAGCAGTGTTGTGTCACTTGCATGATGTAACACTGCAGAGGTCATGCTTGGGTCATCGACCAAAAGCACAAACTACTGGACACACAGACGTCCCTCTCAAATATATAAAAATATGTGGTTTTTACTTGAACAAAGGAATCCTAGGCGTTTGACATTGTGTTCCCTCCATCTGTCTTAAAATGTGCCTTGAAATGCTTCCAAGATTTAGTTACAGGATTCAACATCAGTTAGACAGTTAACATATATGTTAGTTTTTGCACTCATTTTGGACTTTTTATTGTTGTTTTTTTTCTTTTGAACCCAAAAAAGGTGTTAGCAAGACGCCTGTCTTTACGGACCCACTTTTTTATATCATGGATCTGTTGGAAACTGCCATGAAGCAAGCAAAAGTTTTTGCACTTACAGGCTGATATTCAGGTTATTCATTAAAAACAATAGTTGTTATTATCTGAAGTGTCATGTGACCACCGTATGATGGACATTATGCAACGCTTTCATGGTCAAAATGTGCAGTTCTTAAATTAGTGTAGTTTTACTAACTTATTTTGCACAAAGCTGCGGTTAACTCAATCATTTGTGGATATGTGTGCAAAATTATTAACTAATTAACCCAAGTTGTTTTTAGATAGTATATTAATAGGCTGCATGAAAAATTGAGGGCATAAATTTGATTTTAGCTTTTTTAGTTTTTTTTTTGGCTATGAAAGATACTTTTAATTTGCGTGGAAAAAGCAAATAACATCACTAACATTTCAACATAACTTAAGAATGTTAACTCTTTTTTTTTTTATTTGCATTGCCACAATTGTTGATTATTAGTTTTAATTCAGTGGATACTGTCATAAAAGACTTTCCCCCGGAAAAAAAAAAATCTCTTTCCTGCTATAAACATATGATGGCCTAAGATTCATCATTATAAATGCAGAGAAATGTAAAAAAGGAAATCACTGTGAAGTAACAGGATGTTTTACATTATTAAGAGATGAGAAATTGTACTTTATAAACAGTATGTATTTGTAACTTCACTGGACGTTGATATTTAGTGTTCTTGTCCTTCCGTGAATCATATTTAGGGTTGTGATGAAAATGCAGGTACGAATATTTCAGGTACAAAACAATCCAAAGCATCAGAATTTTTGAGCTTACAAAAGATCTGGTCTACTTATTTTCCATTTATCTATTATTGTTATTAAAATAAAAATCGCATTTCTTACCACTTAACAAATTATAACCTCAAATAGTTTTTTAATGAATCTTTACACAGGATCTTAGACATTTTTTACTTAAACATTACTCACCCTCAGGCCATCCAAGATGTAGATGAGTTTGTTTCTTCATCAGAACAGATTTAAAAAAAAAAATAATAATAATAATAATTTTACTGGAGAAAGCAATATTATGAATAGAGGACTCATATTTTGGCCAGAAGCGATGGTTTAATGTTAAACTTACATTGCTGTTTCTTACAAAACCTAGCTTTTCACTTCTCAAGATGTTAACTGATGGACTGGAGTGGCGTGGAGTACTTGTGGATTACTGTGATGTATTTATCAGCTGTTTGGACTCTCATTCTGACGGCACCCATTCACTGCAGATCATCCAATGGTGAGCAAGTTATGCAATGCTACATTTCTCTAAATCTGTTCTGATTAAAAAAACAAATGCATCTTGGATGGCCTGAGGGTGAGAATTTTCAGCAAATTAAAATTTTTGTGTGAACTGTTCCTTTATCTGCACTGTATTTGTGCTTTTTCTAGTTAATGTGCTTTTGTTAACGTCATTTGAAAATATGGATCCAGCTGTGTGAATGTTGTATTGGTGCGGCTCATGGTGCTGTTATGGTGCTGCAGACTGTTGGTGCTCTATGCATTATCAGGGTGCTCAAATGGTTAAGACATTGTTAACCAGTTAAATGCATTGACATTGTCACTGAGGATGGAGGTGTTGCAGGTCAATCCTCTCTGGCCTTTAAAACAGGCCTGGACATTTGTACTGCTGATATGATTATAAATAAATGCAGTCATGATGTGTGCAAGAGTTTCTGTCTGCTGCTGTTGGATTTGCTTGATTGCTTTCAGATCCTTCTGAGACCATGAGATCCGAACACTTGTTTCAGTTTGGGGTTCAGTTCAGTTATGTCATTTTTAAAGAAAATAATACTTTTATTCAGCAAGAGATGCATTAGATTGATCAAAAGTGACAGTTAAGGCATTTATAGCGTTACAAAAGATTTCTATTTTAAATAAATGCTGTCCTTTTGAACTTTCTATTCATCGGATTCATTTCTATTAATTTTTTTTCATTGATAAGAATGTTTCTTGAGCAGCAAATCAGCATATTAGAATGATTTCTGAAGGATCATGTGACACTGAAGACTGGAGTAATTATGCTGAAAATATAGCTTTGCATCACATGAATAAATTACATTTTAACAGATATTCACTTAGAAAACAGTTGTTTTACATTGTAATAATATTTCAAAATATTACGGGTTTACTGTATTTTATTCAAATAAATGCAGCTTTGGTGAGCAGAAGAGATTTCTTTCAAAAGCATAAAACTTACCAACCCCAAACTTTTGAACAGTATTTTTTCTATGTTGCTTATTAGAACATCACGTTCTTAGCTTAGTGATTTGCTAGCTTAAACTACTGGATTCAGTCTTTGCATATTGGTGCAAACTGGTTTAGGAAACCAAACCAAATATTTAACCATAGTAAATACTGAAAAATGAGTATGAACTTCATAATGTCTTAGTATTTGATTTTTCCCTATCAATTTTGTGTTAATGACAGCAGCACTGTTGACATGCACAAAACCAGATGATCATGTTCTCCAGCATGATTTGAGATGTTTGAAGGAGCATCTTAAGCTTTCAGTGCAAGTAAGAACATCCTAAATCATATTTTTTCTTCCATATTTTGAAATGGAATTTATTCCTGTGATGCAAAGCTGAATCAGCATAATTACTCCAGTCTTCAGTGTCACATGATCCTTCAGAAATCATTCTAATATGCTGATTGTTTAAAGGGGGTCATATGATGCCCATTTTCCACAAGTTGATATGATTCTTTGGGGTCTTAATGAAAAGTCTGTAACATAGTTTGGTTAAAATTTCTCAATGGTAGTGTAAAAAACACCTTTTTACCCTGTCAAAATCAGCTCTGTTCAGACAACTTTTTTTGTTAGCTAATTTCCTTTAAAACAAAAAAAAAAAAAAGAAAAAAAAAAAAAAAAAAAAAACAAAAAAAACAAAAAACAAAAAAAAGAAAAAAAAAAAAATGTTTTAAAAATGAGCTCTGCTACCCCAGCCCCTCCTTCCGACTGCTCTCTGAAAGACTGTTTACTTTATTCATCGTGAAACTGGCTAATTAGCACATTATTAGGAAAGGCGATTTGCAAAGATTCATTACAAAACATTATACTCACTTATGTAGATGAGGCTGGATCACGAATGATTCGTGCGAACATAGACGCATTTATGTAGATCGGGGGCGCATTCCCTTCAGAAACAGTAATCAGTAATCCACTACGTGTTCAGCGGCTCAGATTTTGGGAGTAAATGACGACTGCTATGTTCATTATTACATCCAACAACAGAACACCTCAATCGCTTAGGAGTCATTCTTGTCTACATCTGCTCCAGCGGTGAAACAATGGCGGACTGATGACAGTCACTCAGGGCGGGTCTAAGGTAAGACGCCAGTCCAGTCTGTGCTGAAACGCTACTGTCAATCAAACTATCGTGGGAGGGGCCTGTTTTTGTGACGTCACACTGACAGGCATCTGAGATTGGCTCGATTTGGGAAAGGGGTAAAGATTTGAGTAGATTAGATTTTTTTTTTATCATTTTAGGGTGGTTGTGTACATACACTGCCGTCTGCCAACACACATTTCAGTTCAAACAACTTGTAAAAGTACATGTAGCGTCCTATGACCCCTTTAAATAAAATTACATTTTAAAAAATTTATTTTTGAAGATTTTGATGTAGCATCATACCTTTGGATGCCATTTCAGGTAGGTACTACTGTTAACTGTTAACTGTTTGTTAATTGTTAAGGGTTTGGACAGGACATGCGGAAATACTGATGTTTTTGAAGACTTTAAAGCTTAGTACACTACTAAATGTAGCCTGCCACTCACCCATTGTTTGTTCTTTACTAGCCACGCTTTTTCAGGTCACCGTAAAATGGGAAGAGGTGACTCTGCAATCCAAACCATGCCGATTCAGGCTCCATTACAGAGGTCGGGTTAAATTAGGCCAGATTTGGCCGGTTTTTCTATCCCTTATAACTTGAAACCCACTTGGCACCGCAGCGCTGTCAGCTAGGTCACAGAACGACCACATTTGTCAGCACGTTCAATCCATGTTAGCGCCCTAGATTTTGTGTGTTTCATGACAAAGTGCATTACTCAACCTTGATTTTAGCTCAGTTACATAATCACACATTACCGTAATGTGCATCCAGCAAAGGAGGGCCACATACGCAGTATGATTCTTAAATGGCAGCGAGGCGACTTCCCTTTCCTGTGTACCACTAAATAATTCAGACATCCAGTCAGAGCAGATTCAATGGTCCTGATTAAACTAAAAGCAGATCACTTCATAATATTAACTTAACTGGAACAACTTGTCTAGCTTTACACCTCGGACCGAATGGCGGCACGTGAGTGGAGGCGCACGCACTGTGATATCATGAGCACACAGCTCCTTGTGGAGCGAACAAGTTCAAATAAATGTTCATTTAAACAGCTTACAGGATATAGCTTGGGTTATGAGGTGTTTATATTATATCCATTGGTTTACATATGATGTAAGTTCAGGTCACCTGATCAATGAATTCATGACAAGCATGTCCAGAAGCTGGAAAACAAGAAACCATCGCTGCAAGCGGACACCCCGACACCTTCAGTGGACACTTGCCTCATCAAATATTTACTTTTAGTGACTGTCAAAACTGCTCACGGCCAGAATGGACAAAATGGAATAACATTCAAAGAGACAGATATTTCTGAGCTAGCTTCAAATCTATTGAATATAAATAAAAAGCATCACTAATCACAAATACTCAGGTTTAAATACCAAATTCTTAAGTATTAACTTGACTGTCGGTTATTTATTTAAACAATAAATGCCGTTTTGACGCAACACATCGCTGTAGCTGCCTCACCCTTACGAAAATTAACCATGGTTTTACTACAAATAAAACCAAAAAACCATGGTTACTATGGTTAAACCATGGCAACCACAAATTAACTATGGTTTTGCAACACTAACCATAGTTTAACCATGGTATTTGTACAAATGTGGTTATACAAATGGTAGTCAATACGCCAAAAAAACCATGGTTACTACAATTTTACTATAATAAAACCATGGTTAATTCAGTTTTAGTGGCAGCTAGCAGCTAGCGCGAGGTACTTCTGATTAAAAAAAAACAAAGTCTCAGCTTTCAAATTCTGTACATTTTATCACAAAATTCAAACATTAAATGCCATTTTGATGCTCTTAAATGTGAGATGACAGATCGCTGTAGACTCACTGGAGAATCGCTGTATCTCAGTTTCAGCGGCAGCTAGCGTGAGTCTTTTCCTATTTCCTATCAAGTTGTAGCATGAAATAAACAGGAATAAACATCAGAAGGTTTATTGGAAATATACAGTACAAATAACCGAAATGTACCATGTCTCTGGAATCAGTTTCAACTGAAAGAAAGACGTCAAATAAAACAGCTTGTTAACAAATGTCACTCAATGTTGCATTTACCATTTACCTCAGGAAAGTTACCCAGTGTTCAGAGTTGGTTAATTAGCTATAAAAACACTAGAGAGAAGCTTATTATAGGCCTATAATAAAATATTTGTATTATATAGATATATATATATGCCTGTACGATGCTCCCTCTAGTGTTTTTTTTGATTATATATAATATATATAGATATATAGATATATATATATATATCTGAGTTTGTTTTTGAATGTGCTTATATCTTAAATATTCATACATAAATAAATAGCAATGACTATAATAGGCTATTGTTGTTCATTTTAACCTCTAATTTTATGTACCAAAGGAAAGGGCTTCCTGTGTAGCTTACAGTATTACTTGAAAGATTTTTGTTCCTTAAGAAAACTACTGGTATCGGCATGTGCACACATCATTCTGAATAATCGGCTATCGGTATCGGCTGAGAAATTTCGTCTTGTGCATTTCAACTGCACAGTGCCTGTTAGAACCATAAGTTAAAAAAAATTCACGCCCTGAGATTTAGTTTCAGAAATATTTTATTTAAAAAAAATATTATGTACATGTAGGCTATGTAACAAATTATGCATTTATTTTTTTAGTTTTGTTAAATAAAATAAAAAACGGTACCTGTACTTTTATTCAATGTTTTTTGTAAGCATGCTGTTATTTGATGTAAGTCTCTCATTGGAAGTCGGGTAACTGTGCTGTTTCTAACTGGATTTGAATAGCATTACCAAGAGATAGCTCTATCGAGATAAAACTAACCATTAAAACCCAGATCACAGAGAATTATAGACCTCTAGCTTCTGCACAAGTCCTCTAAATCTTTCTTATATTACATGTGGCCCAAAAAAGGAGACGGGAAAGGCCACATTTCAATTGCATTGACTATTGCATGTTTTTCAAATAAAATCCACGACCGTGAGATCACAAACGGGGTGGTTGTTGGCTACCACAGTATTTGATTTTATTTGAGTTTTATCCATGAGTTACAAAACATAAAGCCTCACAGAAAGCAAAGCATGTTGCACACTTGCAGCATGTTAAAGTGCAGGAATGTGTGACTAGACTGGATATGGTTTACAGCACTATGATTTTTTATGATTGCATATTTCAAGAAAAAATAAACAGATAGAGGGGCAACAAGCCAGCCTCACTTCCAGTGAAGAATCCAGAAAAGGCTTTTAAGGGGAAACAAAGCAGGAAGTGCAGATAAGATAGTGATGTTTGAGAAGGCAGATGAACCAAACCACACAAGCCATTGGTCACTGGAAACACATTTCAGTTCATCAATACACCATAAAACTGTGGGATCAATGATCTTTGTAGAAGTCAACTTTTCCACTGAGTTTTGAGGGCTGAAATGGAGGCGCGTTTAGTTCTTGTTCTAGTTTACTCAAAAAGGGAAAATAATTTGACATTCTCCAATTTGTCTTTTTTGTGAGAGTATTATGGACTACTTTTATGCTATTTTTTTTACGTCTTTCTGATGGACAAGAGCAGCGTGGTCATTCTTCAAACACTCCTTTTGTGTTCAACTGCAAATAAAAGTGGTTTGGAGCAGCATTGAAGTTAATGTTTTTATTACTGTAAAATCATACGAAATTGCCAGGACAATAGGCCTATCTGTTAAGTTTACGGACATTTCCTACAATCCTAAAACACAACACAATGCACTCTAAAAAATGCTGGGTTAAAAAGGGACAAACCCAGCTATTGTTTTGTTTTGACCCAGCATTTTTGGTTTTATTTTGACCCAGCGGTTGGGTTTTTTTGACCCAGCGTTTGGGTTGTTTGACCCAGGTTGGGTTCAAAACACCCAAACTGCTGGTCAAAACAACCCCATAGCTGGTTTTGTCCCCTTTTTAACCTCATCTCTGGTTTATTGTACACCCAGCATTTTTTTAGAGTGTGCATGCGTAATTCAAAATATGGGTAAAACGCATGAAAATTAAAAATGGAAAATTTCTTCATATTAACATTATAAATTGTGCCATTATTTTTACTGACTTTTTCGCAGTGTATATCTTTTAGAACGTGTTTGAATTTCTTTGTTTGTGCCAATTTACTCTAAAAAATGCTGGTTTAAATATAACCCAGCGCTGGGTTAAAAAGGGACAAACCCAGCTATTGGGTTGTTTTGCCCCAGCTGTTGGGTTGTTTTGACCCGGCGGTTGGGTTGTTTTGACCCCGCGGTTGGGTTGTTTTGACCCAGCTGTGGGGTTGTTTTGACCCAGCGGTTGGGTTTTTTTGACCCAGCGGTTGGGTTGTTTTGAACCAAACCGCTGGGTCAAAACAACCCAATAGCTGGGTTTGTCCCTTTTTAACCCAGCGCTGGGTTATATTTAACCCAGCATTTTTTAGAGTGTAGAATTTTCGTAAATTTGACTATAAGATCTTTTGCTTTTGATTGCTTTCTTCTTTGAAATGTTAATTAAACGCCTGTGGTTCTAATAAAATAATCAATTCACAGACACGCTCCACAGAATATCAATGACATGTAATGGGTAACAGACAAAACCAATTCTTTGTATTTTCATCACTGGGCGGGTGGGTCTTTAGACCTCAGGATATTGTATGAGGTGAAAGGGACGTGATCCGCGACAAAAGAAAAGACGAAACATGATGATTCTGAAATTTTTATCAAACTAAAAGCTTCTTATCATCAGATGGGACCAATCAAGAGTGGCCTCTGGTTAGGTTTGTTCATCTTCTCAAGCGACTGTGCTCTTTTCCTAGTCCACTATCAAAGAGCTCCAGATAACAGCCATTCACAAAAGCCCTATCAGACAAACCCCGCACCTACAGACCCCGAACGGAGGGAATTCTGGGGGGGGTGGGACAAGGAGGAGCAAATGCTTCATGTGAGTGTGAGAATAGAAGAAGGGACCGAATGACAGACAAGGAGTAGGGAGGGGTGAGGAACCGAGAGAGAGACAGCAGCATTTCTGTGAACCTCCTGGAGGTATGAGATCACATCAGAAGACTGGATGCCACAAACAGGGTCGTTTTGACGCACATTCCCAGGAAACACAGGAGGAATAAGTGCTGCCTTGATAATCATTCCCAAATTGGATTAATAAAGCGCTTTATCTCAGCATCAGAAGCTTCACAGACTCGCTCTTCAGCCTAATTCCACAACTTCATGCTTTCTTCACCGGTCTCGAGTGGAGTTCTCTGGAGCGAGAGGCATCCATGCACATTCACTGAGCAGCATGTTCCATGAGGAGTACCATGAGGAGATGGACAGTGAGTAACAGTGTGTCTGCATGCTGGTCGGTGTGTGTCGTCTATCTTCTCGCCGTCTCCGTGATCTTCGCGTCCAGCGTCACCTGCGGCAGCGCATGTTCCGTGCATCGGGCGCTCAGGGTCACCAACTCTTCATCCGCCTCCGCCTCCGCCTCCACCTCCGGCCGGCATGTGCGCAGCTACGTGCACCTCCAGGGAGACGTGCGCCAGAGGAAACTCTTCTCCTTCCAGAAGTTCTTCCTTAGGATCGGGAAAGACGGGAGAGTCAACGGCACCAAGAGCAAAGACGATCCCTACAGTGAGTCACCTAATAAAGTTAATAATAAAGAGCTACACTGCGTTTATTCAGAATCACTTCAGTTGTGGCCAGACAAAAACATCGCGATTGCGAGTGTTTGGAAACGTTATCACGTGCACATCACCTTAACTGTTAAGAAAATGCATTCATCAGGGAAGGCACGAAAAAGGCACAATTTAGAGTTTTATTAAAATTGGACAATTGACGTGTTTGGATGTAGCCTACCAATCATGCAATAATTTTGGTAATGGTAAAGTTATGAACTGAATTGTGTCATTTAGATTTAAATCACGTCAAAAAAAAAAACATTCCGATGTGAATAATAATAATAAGAAGAAGATGAAAAATTACAGGCCATTCATTTGGTTTAATTCGTTTTAAACTCTATTAATTCTTAAATGCCTATATCATATGTTTAACAGGTCAATAGTTGATGTAGCTATTGATGCATTGTTAATATTTCTGAAAATATCTCAAGGTTAAAGAAGTGTCTAATAATTTGAAAGTACTTTAATTCATTTTAATTGATAGATAGATAGATAGATAGATAGATAGATAGATAGATAGATAGATTCAGTAGGCTATATGTTTATTTTATTTATGGATTTTTTTCTGGGTTATATCATTATAGGCAAAAATATTGATTATTGTGACATGGAATTAAATTCAATTAATTGTGAAATTGTGAATTAATTAAATTCTAATTAAATTAATACATTTATTAATTCATTTAAATTTAAATTCAGAAAATCCTTTAGGAATATTATTACTTTTATAGGTAAACTTTACTTTTATAATAAAAGGAATGACTTTTTATAACTTTTTCATAATAAAATTGTGAATAATAGATCATTTTTACATTTAAATGTGCATATAAATCAAACGTTTTCTATTCGCTTTCTATTCTATTCACAACATTTCTATAGCCTGCGATATTTGTTAAAAACCTTTTGCAAATGGCAAATTATTGCAAATTATATCTAAGCAAAACACCTGATGTCAAACTAAATTCAGGCTGGTTTGGTCTGTCTAAATGAACCACACAGGAATAATATTACTAATATTTAAACCCCATAAATGAAATTAGCCGCTCTTATAAAACAAACAAAATTAATGGGCCGTTAAGGAATGGTGCTGTTGGCTGCAATATTCTTTTAAATGCATAATTGTGTCCTGACACCCAGAAACCTGAGAGCAATTAACTCACATATTGCCGTAAATGTTTCCCCTGACACAGCAAAGGAGGAAACACATTCTTTATAATGTGATCAAAGGTTAAGCTTTTGTTAGCAATGGCTGTGTATATACCTAACAGAGTCATTGATCTCTTATTTGATCGTCTCTGGTTTGTTTTCAAGTATTATAAGCCCATCAGGGAGATGTACAATGTGTTTTCGTTGTTTTACGCAGAACAAGTTAATTAGCCATTACTCATATGGAGCCCATGTGCAGATAAGGGTCTTCCTGTTTCCTGTGTGTGTGTGTGTGTGTGTGCGTGTGTGTTTGTCTGGTGTCTCGCACTGACATCCCTTCCATTTTAACGCCACGGGGCATCTTGATTTAGGCATGTATGGTTGTTTGTGTTGTTTCTCCTAGACAGCAGTGAGATGTCTACTGTTTCTCAGATTGTCCCCTGACAAAAAGTATGTCTCCTCTTGGGTTTCAGAAGGGATCTCAACAAGGTCTCAAACTGTGCCATGACAAGATATCTCAAAGCTGTCACTGGGGTGGTACACCTTTGTACCTAAAGGATCCATTAGGGTACCTTAAAGGTACATATTAGTACCTAGATTGTGCATATTAGTACCTAAAGTGTACATATTAGAACCTAAAATGTGCATAATAGTACCTAAAGTGTACATATTATAACCTAAAATGTGCATATTAGTACCTCAAGTGTGCATATTAGTACTTCAAGTGTACATATAAGTACCTCAGGTGTGCATAAGAGTACCTAAAGTGTACATTTTAGTATCTAAAATGTGCATATTAGTACCTCAAGTGTGCATATTAGTACCTAAAGTGTACATGATGTACCTAAAGGTACAATATTAGTCACTAACAATGTGCATACTAGTACCTAAATGTTATACATATTAGTACTTAAAATGTGCATATTAGTACCTAAAGTGTGCATATTAGTACTTAAATTGTACATATTAGTACCTAAAGTGTACATATTAGAACCTAAATGGTCTTGGTGGGCCGACAGGTGTGCAATTCGTATTAACGCTACATATTAGTACCTAAAGTGTGCATGTTAATGCCTAAAATGTCCATATTAGTACCTATAATGTGCATATTAGTACCTCGAGTGTACATATTAATACTTCAAGTGTGCATATTAGTACCTCAGGTGTGAATAAGAGTACCTAAAGTGTACATGTTAGTATCTAAAATGTGCATCTTAGTACCACAAGTGTGCATATTAATACTTAAAGTGTACATATTAGTACCTAAACTGTGCATATTAGTACTTAAAGTGTACATATTAGTACCTAAAAGGTGCATATTAGATACTTTGAAGGGTGTTTTTTTTATACTGATCTGAGTACCTATAATGTGAGATCAGTACTCAAGTGTACATATTAATACTTCAAGAGTGCATATTAGTACCTAAAAGGTATAAAAGTGTACCTTTTGAAAAGGTACTGTCCCAGTGACAACTTCTGAACCTTCCAGTGTAGGACAACTATTCACTCATTTGGTTTCTTCTTTTAGGAGAAAAATCTTTCATGAAACCCAATGTAAAGTATTTTGAGCTAAAAGAGCAACCTCCGAGCAATAACATTTTGATCTGACCTCCTTAGTTTCTGTTTTGAACAATCTTTTTGTAAAAAAAAAAGTACTTAAAATTTAAGAAAGTGCACACTCTAGTCATAATATATATTTTTTGTTTATTTGAGATCAGCATGGAAATGTACTGGGCCACTGAGTTATCCTTTTAGGGGGCAATGTGTGTTTGTCTAGCATCAGACATCACTGTGACATCATGTGTAAACATGTAACTTGATTAACATGTAACCCTCAGAGGAAATGTCTGTCAGATCTGTGCGTGTGTGTCCTGATAGTCTCATCTGTGACACAGACACACAACACTCAACCAGACTACGCAAACTACACCCAGATAAAGTCAAACATCATCAGCAATCATCATCAGGTGATCAGACTTTTTCTGCCTGCTGGATGATAAAACAGACTTGAGAGATCATTTGACTTATGCCAGGAAACAACCACCCAGAACACACTAGCAAGCACTCAGAACATCCAAGCAAACACATGCTTACCTTAGCATTGTGTCAGTGTGTTTTGCATTGGTAAGCTCTAGTTTTATGTGCTTTTATTAGCAAAGATGCCTTAGAAACAGCATTAGAGTGTTAAACTAAACTAAACATATATGGATCTCTCTATGGATGGCTCTGTGCCATTTTAACCCCGTCTTTCTGAATTTCACAACTCATTTATTCACAAGCGAGTAGCTAATTTAAGCGGTGTACAGCACAGCTGGTTGCTCTTATTTCTATAGTGAATTTACAGTGTGTGTGTGTGTCAGGAACAGCAGCAGTAATACACATGTTCTCACTTAACTGCTCTCAACTTTAACCAGCCCTAAAGAGCCTCCTGAGAGACTCAAACCATCACATTTGGTTAAAGTTCTTGACGGTGAGAACGAGCAAAACAAATGTGTCAGTGATCAACATGTGATCCCAGAAGAACATGTTACTGCTCCACCATATCCACTTTATCTCAGATGTTTATCCTGAAAGAAGTAAAAATAGGCATAAATGAGACAATTGTTGACACACACAGTATGAGTACAGAGCTGTAAAATGAATGTGGAGCAGCTGAATTTGATGAGAAATGTTTGAGTTCATATTGAGATCCCTGGGTTTTGATTGCAGGTTCAGTATCTTGAGCAAATCTGATCACGGATTCTTTGATTAAAAATACAGTAAAAACAGTAATATTGTGAAATATTATTACCATTTAAAATAACTGCTTTCTATAAAATATTTGTTAAAATGTAATTTATTTCTGTGATGTAAAACTGAATTTCAGCATCAATGAATCAAGTCTTCAGTGTCACATGATCCTTCAGAAATCATTCTAATATGCTGATTTGCTCAAGATACATTTCTGAAAATAGTTGTGCAGATTAATATTTTTACAGAAAGAGTGATGCATTATTTTTTAAGGATTATTTGATGAATAGAAAGTTCAAAAGAACAACATTTATTTGAAATACAAATCTTTTGCAAAATTATAGTGACCCTGGACACAAAAGCATCTAAGTGCTGGGGATATTTTGTCGCAATGCCAAAAACATTGTATGGGTAAAAATTTAGATTTTTCTTGTGGTATGCCAAAACGCATTAGGATATTAAACAAAGTCATGTTCCCATGAGATATTTTGTAAATGTCATACCATAAATATATGAAAACTTAATTTTCGATTAGTAATATGCATAGCTAAGAACTTCATTTGAACAACGATTTTCTCAATATTTAGATTTTTTTGTGCCCTCAGATTCCAGATTTTCAAATAGTTGTATCCCTACCAGATATTGTCCGATCCTAACAAACCATACATCAATGGAAAGCTATTTATTCCGCTTTCAGATGATGTATAAATCTCAATTTCAAAAAATGTTACCCTTATGACTGGTTTTGTGATCCAGGGTCACATATGTCTTTACTGTCAGTTTGGATCAATTTAATGCATTCTTGCTGAACAAATAAATTAATTTCTTTGTGAAAAAAACAAAAACATTTACTGACTCTGAATTCTGTCTTTGAGAAACAATTGAGATATTAAAGAGACGTCATTAATGAACCTATAAAATTCTCTTTTGTCCAATGCATTTTTAACCGATATGCAACTTGCAATTTTCAACCGATATGCAATTAAATGGTTGAAAAGGTCTTGGATTTTTCTTTTTCTCCTGTAAGATTATACATGTTGACATATCTTAAACATATTTGCGTGTAGTGCATCACATCCTGTGCGGGATACGTCCGAGTTAGAAACAGAGCAGCTACTGTGAGTCTGCAGGCAGAGTTTCATGAATGGCGTGATGTGAATATCGCTCGCGACACATCAAAGGTGAGAGTCTTTCACGGTCAGCAATGGGCTCCAACAAAAAGAATAACCATAGGCGGGTGTGAAATTACACGTCTTTAGTAGCGGCCAGATCCAGTGTTTGGTGGAATGGTTTTATTTTTTTTTTTTTTTGTAGTTTGTGTCTAAGGTAGTGATGCGTCCTTAGGCAGACACATGATTGGGGAAACAACGGGCCTTTGTGCTTCTGGAACTTGTCATTCTGAGGACCATGATGCACTACTTCAGCAGCTCATGTCACAAATGCATCAATGAATCTGTTTTTCGGATAATGTTAGATGCAGGTTATTATGTTAAAGGTTACATATCATGAAAATCGGACTTTTCCAGGTTTTAAGTGCTATAATCAGGTCCCCAGTGCATCTACTACTGAAAGAGATTAACCCAGTAATTTTGTTTTGGAAAGCCTTTTTCTGCAAGCGTCTGAGAAAAAAAAAGGAGCGCGTCAGATTTTGCTCCCTTGATGACGTGGCAAAGGGATCTCATTATAAAATTACCGCCCCTTAATCTGTGAGTTTACACCCATGGCGCCGTTATTGTGTTTTCACAAGCGACAACAGTGTACCAGCTCTAATGCCATGGCGAAAGTTTGAGCAAAACATGCTAAGTGTTCTGTCTTTGGCTGCACAGACGAGCACCGAACACTATTTACAGTCCCAGCCTCAGAGGAGACAACAGAGCAATGGATTTATTGATTTATTTAATGTATATATATCTGCTGCCACACAGATCTAAAATAAAAATGCAATTTATTTCCCAGCTGTTTACCTTAACAGACATAACCGACTGTTTTTGTAACTTGTGTGTGTTTTTAACGTAAACGTGTGTGAATGAGAACTTAGTTTAGACAGCCGCTTTCTGTCCGTGTGCTCTCAGAAAACCGTATATTTCAGAAGCTTAAACTCATATGGTTTAAAACGCATGATTTCAGCATGATAAACATGATGTTTTTTAGCAGGTCCGAGCTATAATGGCGCAGCTCTATTCTGGAAAATGGGGCGGGGAGCAGCAGTTCATTTGCATTTAAAGAGACAGGCACGTTAAACAGCGTGTTTCTGCTTCCACTCATAAAATAGGCATTTTCAAAAATGATATAATAAGTGATCTGTGGAGTATTTTGATCTGAAACTTCACAGACACATTCTGGGAACACCAGAGACTTATATTACATATTGTAAAAAGGGGCATAATATGTCTCCTTTAATGTAATGCTTCAAGAAATTGTCTAAAATCATTAAAAAAAAGCATACTTGATGTACACTATACCATTCAGAAAGATTTATTTATTTTTCAAAACATTAATACTTTATTAAGCAAGTGTGCATTAAATTTGATCAAAGGTGACAGTAAAGACATCAATAATATTACAGAAGTTCAAATATATGCGGTTCTTTCAACTTTCTATTCATCAAAGAAACCTTATGTTTTCAACATTGATAATAATAAGAAATGTTTCTTGAGCAGCAAATCAGCATTTTAGAATGATTTCTGAAAGGTGAGACTGACAACTGGAGAAATGATGCTGAAAATTCAGCTTTGCATCACAGGAATAAATTACATTTTAATGTATATAAAAATAGAAAAACTTTATTTGAAACTTGTTAAAACTACATTTCACATAGTGTGCGGATTTTACGTATTTGTACAATTGCACTGCGAACCTTGGCGTGCATAAGAGAGTTCTTTCATTAAAATAACGTTAAAAACTGACCCCACTCTTTTAAACGGTAGTCCGCATTGAAATAAAATGCTATTTAAGGTAATATAATTTTGTATACTTCAGTTTATGAAAAGCAATTGTTAAGGATCCCATCAGGTAGAAACACAAAATCAAAATTGAGTTTTAGTTTTAGTGTTCTTTTCATATTCCAATGAAAACTTGGTTTGCCTTTTTAATCTTTTATCGAAATATATAACTTTGCCTCCAAAACGACTTTATTTTTCAGCTGACAACACCAATAATTGTTATTTTTCAAAATTGTGTCAATCAATTTATTTTTATTGCCATTTATTCACTTATTTATTCACTCCTGTTCACATTACTCAAGTAAAATGTTTCTTGTTGACTTCAGCAACAGCAACTTACATTTTTTTTTACACAGCTGTAACACCAAATGTAATTTTATTCGATTTAAACTGGTTGGATATAAACGTCTCGCAGTGGATTTTATCATTATTTGTTCTACACTAAAACTAAAAACTAGAGCTTTGCTGGTATCCTACATTGAGTATGGCAGGTTGAATTGTATGTAAAAGTTTGAAGGAATTGAATCAGACTAATGATTATAGCGCAGTGGGGGTGTTTAACGCAGCGTCTGGTCTGTCCTTGAGAGAGACTCCCAACAGATTTATGAGCTTTTATGGGGATTCCAATGTAAAGCTGTCCCACGTGTATCCTGATGCTGTTTGATAAAGCGGGAGTCTGCTGTCTTTCTGACTGCACTGGTGTTTGATGCTAATACTGGCTCATGCTTACTAAACCACATGCTAAAAAAGACCAACAGACACTGAATATTTATGCACTGGATTAAAGTGTGTCACTAGGGTAAAAATTACACAGGTCTGAACTAACATGGTACTAGCATAGTATTTTTGAAATGCATTGGAATACCATATAATTACTACGTTTTTTTGTTTTTGTTTTTCAACATATAGCCTACCATGTTTTTTTTTTTACATGTACAGTGGTAATAACATGTTTTTATTGTCGTTTACATTTACATTGTCATTTTGCAGATGCTTTTATCCAATTTTATGACGCTTTAATTAAGTCGCTTTTATGTTGTTGTACCAGGTTTTTTCCCCACATATACAACCATTTTAACATGTACAGTGGTAGTACCATGATTTTGTAGATTTTTTCCCAAACATATACTAAGGTAAATCACATTTTTAACATGTGCAGTGGTAATACCATGTTTCCCCCCAAAATATACACATTTTGTAAGGTGGTAATTTAACATTTAAAAATTAAATTTTTATTTTTTTTTTTTTTTTTACAAATTGCGTTGTTGTTTTTCCCATCATTACTAAGGTAAATCATATGTTTTAACATGAAACATGGTAATACCATGTTTTTGTTGTTTTTCAACATAGGCTATACTTAGGTCAAATGTTAAAAAAAACACGCACAGTAGTAATACCATGTTTTTGTCCCAACACATACTAAGGTAAATCATTGTTTACATGAAAAACGGTAATATCATGTTTTTTGTTGTTTTTCAACATATACTAAGGTAAAAATGTTCACAAACACATGCACAGTGGTAATGCCATGTTTTTCCCCAACATATATTAAGTTAAATCATATTTTATAACATGTACAGTGTTAATACCACATTTTTCCCAACATGTATACATTTTTTAACACATACAGTTGTAATACCATGTTTTTTTTGTTCCCCTCCCAATATATACTAAGGTAAATCACAATTTTAACATGCACAGTGGTAATACCATGTTTTGTCCCAACATATATACATTTTTTTATACATGCACAAGTGGTAATACCATGTTTTTCTGTTGTTGTTTTTTCCAATCATATACTAAGGTAAATCATATGTTTTAACATGAAACATGGTAATACCATATTTTTGTTGTTCTTCAACCCTACACTGCGCATCCACTAGAGAGAGGGCAGAGCGGAGAGAGATAAGACATTAGAAACGCGAAGGATATGCGTTTAAAAAAAAACACGCACAGTGGTAATACCATGTTTTTGTCCCAAAACATACTAAGGTTAATATTTTTTTTAAAACATGAAACATGGTAATACCATGTTTTTGATGTTTTTCAACATGTACTAATGTAACATGTTTAAAAACACATGCACAGTGGTAATACCATGTTTTTCCCAACATATACAACAAGTACAATGGTACAATTCCTAACATATACTCATGTATATCATGTTTCTTAAACAGTGGTAATACCATGTTTCCCCCCCAAAATATACACATTTTGTTACGTAGTAATTTAGCATTTAACTTTTTGTAAGGAACAGTACCTGCCGCGAGGGCACACCTCTGACGCGGTAGGGATGTTTTTTTTAAAACATTGTTAAAAAGTGGTAAATACACTTGTAGCGTTTTTGTTTTTTACATATTTTTTTAACATGAAACATGGTAATACCATCCGTTTTTTTGGTTGTTTACAAGATAGGGCTATACCTCAAGAGGTCAAAACGGTTTTTACAAAAAAGAACAACGGGTAAATGAACAGGACTAGTAATACCATGTTTTGATCACCACCCACACACTCATATACTAAGGTAACTTAAATTTTATAAGATGAAAAAAAATAGGGGGTTTCAATACCGGTGGTGTTTGTGATGTTGTGTATCCAAGCATAAATAATAACTGTTAAAATGTTCAGCAAAAACACAACTGACACAGTGGTCGATCATGTTTTTACATTCCAAACAGCTATATAAGTTAAAAATGATATTGTTTATAACCAATGTACAGTGGTCGGTCCAATACCACATTTATCCCACAACAATATAGGGAGACCTTTTTCAAACACTCAGGTTTTAAGTACTGCCATGATTTTTTCGATGATTGTCCCCCCCGCCACGGCCAGTCCCCTCCCAATATATACTAAGGTAAATCACAATTTTAACATGCACAGTGGTAATACCATGTTTTTTCCCAACATATATACATTTTTTTTTACATGCACAGTGGTAATACCATGTTTTTCTGTTGTTGTTTTTTCCAATCACATACTAAGGTAAATCATATTTTTTTAAATGAAACATGGTAATACCATATTTTTGTTGTTCTTCAGCATACTGTGTACTAAGGATATGCGTTTAAAAAAAAACACGCACAGTGGTAATACCATGTTTTTGTCCCAACACATACTAAGGTAAATAATTTAATTTTAAACATGAAACATGGCAATACCATGTTTTTGTTGTTTTTCAACATAACATAAACATGTAACATGTTTAAAAAAAACACATGCACAGTGGTACCATGTTTTCCCAAAATATATTGTAACATGTACAATGGTACAATTCCTAACATATACTCATGTTTTTTAAACAGTGGCAATACCATGCTTTTTCTTTTTCTTTTTTTGGGACAGTGGCTTCTTTGATGTACTTATTTTTGCTTATTTGTGTATACTCTGATTCCTTTATACGGAATGAAAGACTAAATATCAGCTGTAAGAGAATGGTTTATTTGTTGCGTCTGAACTATAGTCCACTATCATGTCTTCAAACATCCTCTTTGTAGTTGTCGCAGGAAGCAGTCAGGACGCTTCAGGCATGAGCCGGACATACAAGAGACCACCAGTACGGCGTGAGATCGCTGCCATGTGTGCCACAGATGGCTTCACAGCTCCACCAACACTCAATATCAGTGACAACTAGGCATGATGCAATGATTTGCTCAGTGCTGTTTTCCTCAGACTCAAAAACTACAACTGTTTATTTTGCATTTTTTTAGGCACCAGACATTATGCCAGCACAAAAAAAAAACAGTGGATTTTGGCAGAGAGCTGTGGAAAATGCACGTCTGCGCAAACAACTGCAAGCCAACGATGCAGCGTTTAGTAACGTGCAGCAGAGCATGACATGCTCGGGAAAACAAGGCAGCATGTAAAGAAAAACCAGCAAATAGGCCCAGTTTAAACTTGACCTCCTGGTGCGCTGCTCGACATCTGCTGAGGTTTTTCTCCGTTTCGGTCGCTCTCGCAGGTGTTTGGCTTGTATGCGTTGGGAGGTGGGATTACAAACACATTTACTGTAATGGCTTGGCTTGTTCTCCGAGCTCTCTTTTGTGGTTAGTTAAGTGTGGCCTCACTGACATGGAACTTCAAAGCAAGGCCCAGTGTAGAAATTAGCGCTATTTTTGTCATTTTAGAATAATAGTAACATCATCAAAACTATGAAATAACACAAATAGATGTGTGTGGGAATTCAAGAACTGTTATATTTAAGCTTCATCAACCAACTCTATGGGGTGCATCCTCCCTATTGAGGGAGAAATATACATTATAAAAAATATCTTTCGAAATTGTAAGTCAAACAAAGGCTATTAGAGTATGTTTTATAAGAAAATACTGTTTCAGTCTAAAATTTACACAGTTTGTGAATGAAAATTGTTTCTACACCAATTTTTTCAGGGTTAATAATGCCTGTTTAGCTTAGATCCTATTTATAGTTTTTAATAAGAGTTTTAACTGCTTTTTATATTTTCTCTGTCGGTAAAATAGTATTTAAAGAGTTTTAGTTATTTTAGTACCATTAAATGAAAATTGGTCATGTTGCCTGGCAATTAGCGAATAAGTTACTTATTTTTTTTATATTTTTATTTTATTTCAATTAACATTTATTGTATTTTAAGTAACATACATTTTTTTTTTGTGGTTTTAATTTTAATGAACTATAATTGTGATAAGATGGACTCTTACTGGGTGCTTTTTATTCTGCTCCAAATCATCTTTAAAAAAAGTAGTTTTGTAAAGAAATTTCACAATTTATAGCATCTTCCTTTAGATTAACATGATTTCTGTCAGCTTTTGACTAGTAGAGCAGCTTTACCTGGGATGTACCTGGTTCTGGTTAATGTGTATTGTATGTGTGTGGTACAAACATATGGCAGACGGACATGCGTGTAGGTCAGCCTTGTATTTGTGTTTCACATGAACATGTTGGTGGTTCGGGTCTGAATGAATGTGTGTGTGTGTGTGTGAGACTTCATGAGTTTTTTTGCAGTGGGATCCAGTATGGTTGTAGTCTCTATGGTGCTTTGATCTGATCATTGAAGCTTATCTAATCCGTCTCACTGTCATGCCTGTCTTGTTGGTCATTCCTTTCATGATTTCATACCAGCGCTGAACAACAGAGGAAACAAGCCACTCCGATAGTTTTAACGTCTCACTTGATACCTGCAACGGAGCACAAAGGAGCCACTTCTCACACCACACACACGACACACAAACAACACACGGATGATGAGTGCACACACTAATCGCATACATGGCTCCCTCACATTTCACACATTAATGTCGCTATACAGTACAGTATTTTTTATGTGATGGCCGAAAAGGAAAACCAATTGTGATTGCCAAATCAGAAAACGTACAGTAAAAAATGATAACTGTTAGATAATTTTGAACCTCTGGTATGAAATAAGAGGATGTTTGGGCGGGAAAAAATATCATACACAGTCATCGTTATATATACATGCAGACCTATTAGAGAATACTAATTACAGAAAATTTGCACAACAAATTATCATTTAGTAACCCACGATATCGTTACGTTATGCCAATATGACATTATATATTTTTCAATATTACTGAAGGTTTAAATAGGTAATTTTCTTTTTTTTTTTTTTCAGATTTCCAATGTTCTTTTGTTAGTTTTAGTCATTTAGTTGTGTTTTTGCTGTTTTTATTATTATCATTTAAATATTACTGTATGGATTTTATTAATTTGATTTCAGTTACTTTAGTAGTTTTTAATATTTTATTTCAAGTAATAATTATACATATAATATGCAAAGAAAAGCAGGCAGTTTAACTTGACCTTTAAAATATAAGTCTTTTTATTTGTATCGTCATAATCATTATTTGTTTTCACTAATTTATATAAATAAATATTAAATTTTTAATTCAGGAAAAAACGTGTGAGACTTTCCACAGCAGCTAATTATCTGCATCCATTATCAGACTGATACAGATAATTAAGAAAAACAGAAATATTGACTGATAGCGATGTGCTCACTGATATCACATATAAAGATATGCACACACACATTTAACATAACCGATTGGCACACAGACTCTATCAAATCACAAAGCAGCCACAATGGACAGGAGTGATTTCCAGAGAAATACAAACACAGATCTGTGATCTGTGAAGCATCCAGTGCATCTTCCTCTTCATAAGGGGGCAGCAGAACTGTTTTGAGTGGTGACTTTAGCTGTCATGATAGAAGCATCTTTCGACACTTTTGCACTGATCAAAGAGCAGCCGCAGCAAACCCCCCGCAACTCCAGCCGCAGGGTTCACACCCGCAGCCGCTGGGGTTATCAGGCTCCGATAGCCAGGCGTCACATGCCCCATGCTGAGTGATGAGAGACGAGAAGGAGAAGTGTGTGTGTTGTGTGTGTGTGTGTTCTATGTTTTAGGAGCTGAATTAAAATGTGCAGGTGAGCAAAGGCCAACCAAAACTCTTATTTCACCTCTGACCTCTGCACACAAACACACACACACGCAAACATTATTTCTTTCGTTCCCCAAAAATGTTACTCCTTGTTGAGTTTATAAAGCACAACTGGAAAAATTGTAAGATTTGCTAAAAAAAAAAAAATAATAAAATTGGAGGTTTTGCACATGCAAAAGTCACTGCCATGGTTTCAAGGTGTTGCTCTGTGGTTCAAAGGTTTTCTGAGTTGTTGTTAGCTAAATCTGAACTAAACTTAAAAACAATTAATCAATTAAAAATGGTTAGAATTAACCTAATCTGCCGGAATAAAAAATATAAAAAAAATATATATAGAACTAATAAAAATGACAAAATCACATTAAAAAATATTCAAGCAGGCTATACTCTGTTTTAAACGAAAGCCTCTATATTCTTCCATGCAGTTAATATGTTGTGTATTTCAGGTATTCTGGAAATCACATCAGTGGATGTTGGGATTGTTGCCATCAGAGGAATCGGCAGTAACCTTTACCTGGCTATCAGTAAGAAGGGAGAACTGTATGGAGCGGTGAGTATCCAGCACCAAACCTTAAAACCATAAAAATACAAAAACTTAAAGCCATAAAAATATAGATATGACTTTTGTGGGCAATTAATCCAGAGGGTTTATCTAGGGGCACTAGGTGGTGTGGTGAAAAAAAAAAAAAAAGAGAATAAAAATAAAACCACAAGACGATGCTGGTGTAAAATAGAAATAAATAAAATAGAATAACATAAACATTAATATAACTATCAATTAATTAATTAATAAGGGGGTGCAAGTGACAAATAAGATAAAAATAGACAAACAAATAAAGGAAAAGTTCACCAGTTTGATATTACTACAGTTTCGTGCTGCTATTATTTTGTAGTTTATATATTTAGATTAAGATAAGATAATTTTTCCACAGATTTACACTGTAAAAAAAATTCTGTAGTTTTTACAAAATAATTTTGGCAGCTGTGGTTGCCAGAATAATTTTGTAAAAAATACAGAAAAACTGTAAACACATTTACGGCCAAAAACTGTAATTTACAAACAAGAAAAATTTGAATATGTAAACCAGTAAATTCAACAATGCACACTGCTATTAAAATCTGTTTTGTACCTTTAACATACTGACAACCACCATAATAACGCAGGTGGTAAAAGAGAAAGCCACATGAAGAATCAAAGCTCATCACAAGTAGCTTCGCCACAAGCAGAAGTATATACTAATATATAGAAGGTGCACAGAGTCATTTGTGCAAACACAAAACACCATCATGGCAACACACACGATACTTAATGCATTAAACTTTCATTAAACAACAGAAGATGTAACATAAAGCCCAAATATACATAACTAATAACAAAAACTATTAAAAAAACATGATTATTTAAACAAAATACTTTAAAATGTGGAGTGTCATGCAGGGAATTACAGTTTTTGACTGTAAATTATACATTGATTTGTTATTTTTACTTCTAAAAACTGTAAAAAAAAATGTACAGCATTTTACTGTAAAATTACATGAAATGTCTGGTTAGATATTTTACAGTTTTTCCCTGTATATAGTACGGGAACTTACTGTTAACCTATTAACAGTTTTTTCCCGTAGCGTTTTTACAAAATTTTACAGTTAAAATTACACTTATTTTTTACAGTGTAAATACATAGCTTATATTTTAGGTGTCCCACAAAGAAATCATCAAAAAAAAAAAAACTTTTAGCTATACCTGCTGAAAAAAAGGCAATGCCTGTAATTTATGCAGCACTGTTAATCATTGGTCAAACAAAAACATAGCCCCGCCCAACACTCACGCCATTGGTTGAGACAGTGTTGCTGTAGTCAGGATTCAGTCATCCTGTTTACAATTTTTTAGAGGGAAAACAAACCAATAGCTTACTTATTTTAGCATCCAATACAATATATGCATTATGTTTAACATTACCATTTATGGTCAGTAGCCAGTCCAAGCAGGATTAATCAGATGGATAGCCTGTGTACTTAAATCTAGTTAGAGCTAACAGACCACCTTAGACCAGCAGAAAACGGCTGCCATGTTTCAAACACCAGCACGACTAGGTGTGCAGAAATGTAATAACTCTTTCGTTTCATGCATTTTAGAGAAACTACGGTATAAACTGCCGTCTGAAGGAGCGCATCGAGGAGAACGGGTATAACACATACGCATCCGCCGAGTGGAGGAACAAGAAGCGGCAGATGTTTGTAGGTCTGAGCGCTCATGGAAGGCCTCTGCGCGGGAGAAAAACCCGCAGGAAGAACACCGCTACACACTTCTTACCCATACTGGTGTGACTTTCATTCATAATGCTGATGGGACGGAGAGAGATCGCGAGAAAGACTGAACACACATGCGACTCTCTGTAGCGGATGCTCTCCTTTGAGATGGTTCAGCGTTTGCTCTTTGATTCATGGCACTAGATGAAATATTATCCTCATGCCAGTTGACATTAAATGGGAAACATGCTCAAAAGAGCAAAGTTTATGAATGCAGGCTTTTATTTCCATTGCACATCATTCCAATAATGTAAATTATGGATTATGTGTGCAAGAGTTTTTTCTTTAATAGGATCATGTGCTTTAATTTCTTTCTGATGGACATGATTATCTTGTAGGAGCGGCTCTGAAGCTTCATGCATCGCACAGAGAAAGAGAGAGTGGGGATGTCTATGGGAAATTTGTATCTTCTGAAAACTGTTTTGGACTGCTTTGAAATAAATAGATTATTTATTTGTATTGTATTTAAATAAAATACTCTAAAAAAACATTAAAAGCATATTAAATGGATAACCTCTAATCCTGTGAAATAAAATCTATTTTGTTATCCTCCTGCAGAGCAGCTTGGGATGTGTTTCATGTTCACAACAAGCAAAACTGAGGGTGAATCTCACAAAATGTTCAGGTCAACCCAAAATCAAAAGAAAAAAATAAGAAATATTTTGCCAGAAGTAGGATAAATAAAGCCTATTTTAAAGGAACACTCCACTATTTTTTTTTTGAAATAGGCTCAGTTCCAACTCCCCTAAGTTAAAAACAGTTGAGTTTTTCGAATCCATTTCAGCCGATCTTCCGGTCTGGCGTAGCACCTTTTAGCGTAGCTTAGCATCGATCATTGTATCTGGTTAGACCGTTAGCATCCGTCGCTCAAAATACCAAAGATTCTCGATTTTCCTATTTAAAACTTGACTCTTCTGTAGGCCGATATGGCTAGGAAACTATACCTCATTCCGTCATAATATCAAGGAACTTTGCTGCGTACCAGGGTGCACAGGCGCAATGATATTACACATTGCCTGAAAATGAGATTTATCGTTCCTAGCCATATCGTCCTAGAAAAGCCCGCAACTTTTCATTTTCCTTTGGTCTTAGTACACGATGTAACTACATAAGAGTCAAGTTTTAAATAGGAAAAAAATCGAAACTCTTTGGTCATTTTAGAGCGAGATGCTAACGGTCTACAGATTCAATGATCTATGCTAACTACGCTAAAAGTGCTACCGCCAGACCCGAGATCGGCTGAATGGATTCGAAAACGGTAAAACTCAACTGTTTAACTCTAGGGGAGTTGGAAAATGAGCCTATTTTCAAAAATAGTGGAGTGTTCCTTTAAGGTCCATTCTTTTTTCCATTCCTTTTTTGTGCATTGCAACATTATTTTCATAATTAATCATGTCTCATGATCATAATGCATCTAGAAGTTATACCATAAAGACTTTTTTTTAAATTCCTTTAATCTTTTTGGTGATTTTCATTAGATTCTTATTAATACAGTTAATATTACAAAATGACTGTAATACTTGTAATAATAGTTGTTCCATTTACTTTACACGCGGCTATTTACAGACTAAAAACATTCAGTAACGGGAACTAATTCCTGCTATCTGTTATCTAAATAGATCTAGAAAATTTGGGGAGCAAAAGGCGCTCACTCAAATAATGTGATCCAGCTTGAAGATACAAGTGGAAAAAGACTCGAGGCAAGTTTTCTAATGAGTGCTTGTTTGGAGGAGCCGACACACAAGTTGTTAATGGCAGGGGTGGGGAGGCCTTATGGGGGGGTCAGGCCTGGTTTATACAGTTTATACGGGCCCTTCCTTATTAGTGACTGTCATGCTGGTTCAGTCTTGGCATTTCTAGAAAGAGTTTCAGAGCGTGTGTGTGCTGCTCTGAATCAGTGCTGCTGTGACCCCACTGTCACCAGACATCAGACCCTCATGTGTCCTGAAAAGAAGCTGATCTTCTGTCAGCAGTCACTAATGACAATGTCAGAGGGAATTGAGTTGGCGTCTAAAAAAGTTTGGTTACTCCACGTTTTTTAATAATCTAATAAAATTATTATTATTTTATATTACTATTATTATTTACAGATTTTACGAGATTTATATCGAATTAGGCCGAATTTATTAAGATTTTAGCATACTTTAAATACTTAAATCTGTTATAAAAATGTATTTTTTTTTATAATATTACAATTATTTACATTGTTTACTTATTTTATTTTACCTGTTTTATTTAAATATTACTTCAAAATTTTGGCTTAAACAAAAAGTCACTTGTCCATAGATTCTTATTTACGCACCATATTATACAAATGAACAAACAGAAACAAAAATAAAATACTAAGTTACGTGGGTTATACAAGTTACATAGGTTATATTACATAAAATGGGTAATACAATTTATTGTTAATACAATTTATTAATACAATTTATGCAATATACAGAAGAACAGCTTTGTTTTAAAGATATGCAGCAGGAGTAATTTTTATAATTTATTTTACTAAACTAAACTAATGGAATTATAAGGGTTTTTGTTAAATGTGAGCCAAAATCATCACAATTAAAAGAACCAAAAACTTAAACTACTTCAGTCTGTGTGCATTGAATTTATTTAATACACGAGTTTCACAATTTCAGTTGAATTACTGAAATAAATGAACTTTTCCACGGCATTCTAATTTATTGAGATGCACCTGTATATATAATTGAAATTCACGCATTTTTTTATGCCATACCCGGAGGCGCGCAATGTTTTATTTCCTTCAGGCTAGAGGACATTTTGTTCACTGCGGCATCCGACTCAGAGGATTTCGGGCCTGCTTCAGCCAACGCTCTCCCGCCTAGTGGCCAGAAAGTGCGGCCTTCCACAGTCTACTTAGAGCTTGCAGACATGCTGGCGCGCTCCTCAGAAAAGCTCTCTATTGATTAGCCTGACTAGCCCCATGAATTCCAGTCATCTAAACTCGACGAGCGGTTTCTGACTGGCCCAAATTCGAGGCCCGCACGGAGAAATCTGCACTTTTTCAGCGATCTGCATCATGAGATCTCCAGATCCTGGAAGCAGCCATTCTCCACCCACCTTACTAACGCGGCAGCCGCTGACTTCACCAATCTAGTGGGTTCTGTGGAGCAGGGCTATACCGCCATTCCGGCGATCGAGGATATGCTGGCCACGCACCTCTCGCCATCTTCTGCTCCTTCCTGGAAGTCCCGCCCCCTCCTTCCGACTAAACCATGTAGGACAATTTCTGCCCTTATCAGGAAATCCTACATGGCAGCTGGTCAGGCAGGCATGGCCCTTCATACTATGGCCATTCTCCAAGCCTATCAGGTGGATGATCTTAAGGAGAAGGACGAGGGTGGCGGTCTGACTCAAGAGTGGCGGTCAAGGAGCTCCGCAGAGCCGCAGACTTGACCTTGAGAGCCACCAAGCACACTGTGCGTGCAATAGGGTGCTCTATGACGGGCCCAGTGGCTACAGAGCGCCACATGTGGCTTAATCTAACAGAGATCCGTGAGAAGAAAGTTTTTCTCCTTGACGCCCCTATCTCACAGTCTGGGCTGTTTGGGGAGGCAGTCAACTCTGTGGTTGAAAAATTTAGAGCCGCCAAGTCTCAGTCAGCTGCCCTCAGGCAGTTTATGCCTAGGAGGGCGCAGGATTCCTCTAACCCCTCCACCTCCTTGCCCAGAGAGCGCACCTTGCCCAGGAAGGAGACCGCCAGTAGGAGCAGCGACCTGGTTCATCCCCCACCGCCCACGTCTGGGGAGCCCGTTGCCCCACCGGCGACCTCACAGGCGGCTTGAGCTTAAGCGGTCTCCTTAAGCAGACCCAGTGCTTCAGCTCCATCGAGTCGCTCCTGACTCTCTTGTCAGGAAGAGGAGAGCTTCCCCCACCTTACGAGGCTGGGCCAGACCATTCAAACGTTTCTGCCCACCTCTAATACGCTCTCCTCATTCAGTTCTGTCACATCCGCCGCCCAGCGTGTTTCGGTGTGCCTGTTCCTTTGTCACCTGCTGCTTACGTGATAGGAGACACATGCGGTTCTCTCCCAGAGCTAGCAGACCCTGTACCAGTTATTAAGAAATATATGCTTGAACTTTTCAGTTTCTAAGCTATTTTATTGAGAAATCACAGAACAGTGTTGACAATACATTTCCGCGCTGAATGATTCTGTGTGTGTGATGTACGAGCTACTGTCTGTAATGTGTGTGCTTTTACAGTGCAGCAGTGCATTAGATTAGAATGGCGATTAATTTACCTTTACAATAAGCTTTTTAAAACGTGTATTCTCCCATTCAATTTCGAGCATCCATTAATATAATCACACATGTCTTGTGGAGCGCTTTCAGAGTATGCATTTATTTGTAATTTGAACTGTTTGGAAACGGAGCGTAAAGTGGAAGTCCTTCAAAGATTTCTTATCCTGTTGCGCCCTCTATAGGACCAGCGACTAGTCAACGTCAAGCTTAAAGCGTCATGGCAGAGCACTGAAGTCGACTAGTCGATGCAACCCCTAGTAGACGCACAAAAATATTTAAAGCATTATGCTCATCTAGTATTTAATTTTAATGGTGCAAATTAATTTATTGTAATTGACAGGTGTGATGATCAGTGGGGCTGAGTTTTTACCTCCATTGTTTATGAATGGGCTAAAAAATGGATAGAGTTTTTCAGTGAAAGACTGAGCAGTGAAAGAGTAGATATGAGAGCTGGACTCCACATCATAAAAAGAGACCAGACCCTCCTCATAATCCACAAACACACTGAACCGCTGCGGCTTTACCCTCAGAGACAGAGAGACAGAGGGACCAGCAAAGGCTTTATATTCATTGCCATTCCTCAGAATAACAATCCAGTATCCATCACTGGAACTGCCTGCAATCTTTCCCTTCCTGATAATGGATTGTCTGACCACTCCTAAATCCCAGTCAGTCTTTCCCTTCACCTGCACCTCAAAATAAAACCTCCCTGAGGAGAATCTCTCCTTTCCCAAGACACAGACACCTGAATCAAATCTTTCTGGATTGTCTTTGAGGTCCTGACTAACCTCTCCAAATCTCACTTGTTTTCTATAATCAGACAGGATGAGGTTTGGATGAGCTGTATCAGGATCCAGAGTCACATCCACTAAGAAAACAGAGAACATCAATCACAGATTTACAATGTTTTTAATATTTAATAGTTTTAATCAGATTGTAGTGCAGAAATGAGTCTGTGAGTATCTGAATGTAAATGAGTGAAGTGCTGACAGCTCACTGTACCTGCATATTGTTGCATCCTCCTCAGCTCTGTAGAGAGACATGACAATAAAACATCAAAAGATGTTTGAGACTCATTATTCATTACTTGAATTAAAAAATAATAAACATATGTATCTGTATGGTGTATTTGATATTGCCGTACCAGTTTTTGTGAATTTCTCATCTAGAGTGTACTGCAGTTGAGTCAGAGCTCTCCTCAGTCTCCAGACTCACACAAGTATTCATACTGATCTCAGACCAGTTCCTGGTGTTTGTAGGGCTGCACAGGGATGAGTACATCTACAGCAGGAGAATGGAAAAATCCTTCAGCATGAGGAGTGTCATATACTGCATTATCATTGATCAGAGAGATGTCGAATGACCTTTAGGAAGTGGAAGTGATCTTCAGTGTGTGAGAGCTGCTCCAGCTCAGTGTTTCTCATATTTAGCTCAGTGATCTCCTGCTCCAGCTCTTCAATGAGCTCTTCCTCCTTTTTCTCTGCTGCTTTCTGCTGCTCCTCCATCAGTTCAGTCTGACATCTCTCAATGGAGTGGACGAGATCAGTGAAGAACTCAACACGGGCTGCTTTTTCCATCTCTGTGTTTCTCTGCTCAACCAGTCAGTCAACAAATGATTAGTGGTGTTTGATAAGACAAGAATTAAAGTTACTATTGCTCATAATTTAGTGTTATTAGGGTTTTATTTTAATTCCTTTAACTGAAGTGTTTTTTATATGGCTTTTACACAGCAATTCAATGAACAAGATTTTAAAGGGGTCATATGATGCGATTTCAATTTTTCCTTTCTCTTTGGAGTGTTACAAGCTCTTGGTGCATAAAGAAGATCTGTAAAAGTTGCAAAGACTAAAGTCTCAAATCCAAAGAGATATTCTTTATAAAAGTTAAGACTCGTCCACGCCCTCCTAAAACGCCTGGTTTAAACACGCCCCCACATGTCTATGTCACTGTGTGGGAAGATTTGCATAACACCGCCCAAATGTTCACGCAAAGAAGGAAGGCGTAACTTTTATTCTCGCTGTAGTATTGTTGCCGTGTGGGGAAGGCGCTGTGTTTCGTTGTGAAAGCGAAACTACTTTGTTTGGCCTTCCAAAAGAGGACGATATCCGCTTAGTCATGCCTAGAGCTGATCCGTGCTGGTCGCTGAGGAAATACATCAACTTAGCGCTGTGGATCGCCCGGATCGGCTTTCACCGTGGACTAAGCGGAATCCCATGTGTTGCCGCAAGCCCTCCGGCCGCCGCTTATTAAAGCCACTGTGTGTTTCGTTGTGAAAGCGAAACTACTTTGTTTTGCCTTCCAAAAGAAGACACCACTAGAACTCAGTGGTTAATTTGTATTACACACTGTTCCAGACAGTTTTCAACCCAACTATTCGATCCTGAACCTGCAGACAAGCCTACAATGCGTCTGTGCTCAAAGGCTGCTTCTATAAAGTGGGGCAGTTCCAACTTTTGCAAGGACATCTGGCGCTTCTGATTCACAGACTGTAAGTACGTTTTCATTTGGATTTGCCACTGATGATTCAAACGCTAGTTTTGAGCAGTGTAGAGTAGCGCTTTTTGTTTGTCATTTCTCTGATCACAAAGGCAGACATGGTTTTATGTTTACGTGGCGCGATACGCAACTCGTAAAAACACAGTATAATCATTATAATCAGTAATTATGTCCCCACTGATGCAACGAAATGCCTCGTTTGTAATGGGGCGTAACATTTTCGTCACACGCTTGATGTATTCGGCCAATCACAACACACTGGATATCTGGCAAATCACAGCACACCTCGCTTTTTTCAGACTGATGAGTTTTGTAAAAATCTACACGTTTCAGAAGGCGGGGCATAGATGAGAAACAATAAAGTACATTAGGTGGAAAATAATGTGTTTTTTTTTTAAACCTTAAACCGCATAAACACGTTGCCATTACACCAAATACACAACATATGTTCTTTTTAGCAACATCATATGAAACCTTTAAGAATGGTTGCTATTTACTTTGTATTGCTCTGACCAGGGAAATGGTTTGAACATAAAGACACCACACACTATAACCAGTGGTTCTCAACTGCTGCCCCTTGAGGTTCCCCTTTCCTTCAGAGTTTAGCTCCAACCTTGATCAAACTCACCCGCCTGTAACTTTCTAGTGATCCTGAAGACCTTGATTAGCTGGTTCAGGTGTTGTTTGATTAGGGTTGGAGGCTAAACTCTGCAGGAAAGTAGACCTCTTGTTCCAGAGTTGAGAACACCAGCACTAGAGATTCTTTCCAGTGTTTTTAAACGAATCGAGTGAATGAATCGAAATCAGCGACTCACTAAAGACAGTCACTTGGCACTATTGGTATAACGATGTAACCTGCAGAAAGAGCCACTGTAACTCTCGGTGGACTCTTGGAGGACCTGAACAAAATTGTGTTTAAGAAATACTATTATAGGTTTAATTCAATTATTTTGAACTTACCTTTCTAACTTTTGCTGAGCGTTTAATGTCTTGAATCTTCTTGATTCTCTCCTGGATTATCTGCTGCATGTCTTTCGGTGTCTTCATCAGTTGAGTCTACAGACACAGAAACATTTATCATAACAGAGATGTACTGTCTTCTGAGAAAACAATATCTTTTCATAATAAACCCTCTTTTTACTAGATTAAAGAAAATTTGATTTGTCAGTATATTTTGCAGTAACTCCTACCTTCTTCTCTTCGCTCTCCTCTTCTAGAGGAACAGTGTTGTGGTTCTTGTGGTCTGTCAGAGCACACATCGGACACACACATGTCTGATCATCTCTACAGAACAGCTCCAGAGGTCTCTCATGTGTCTGGCATATACAGTCCTCCAGATTACTCACAGGCTCCATCAGTTTGTGTCTCTTTAAACCTGCCACTCTCAAATGACGCTCCAGATGAGTTTCACAGTAAGAGCTCTGACACGCCACACATGACTTTAGGGCTTTCAGCTTAAGTTAGTTTTACGTTTTCTGAAAGCTCTCCATCAACGACAAGTATAACGTTAGACCATAATATCTGTGATTAGCTCCCCAGTACAAAGGCTGCCCATAAAAGAACAAAAACACCCTGCTAAATTATAAAATAACCGGTAAATGTCAATTAATATGGGCGCCTCCTTGGAAGCGTTCGCAGTTCAGTTTATGGGTTGAGACTTTTATTTTGAAATCACAGCGCGGAAGTAACCCTGGAGGTAGAAAACGTCCTCGCGGTTCCCCCACGTGTCTGTCTGTGCGCCACGCTCTCATGGTTGCGGTGATGCAGACAAACATGGGAGAGCTCGAGGACAGCGCCGTGAGACCCAAAGTCACCGATGCTAAAGGCATTCTCAAACAGAACCGACAGTTCCTGGATTACTTCTGGGACATCGCGAAACGCTCCGAGCGGGGGGGGGAGAAATCCGCCTCAAAGCGATTGAGGACTTGATCGAACACTTGAAGCAGAGCGAGAAGGTATGGAGAGTCAGCTCTGATCTTTTTAATATCGGCTTTTCACTGTTGATCAATAATCTTGGCCGGAGTTGGTTGTTATAGTTATTAATGCTGTTTTATCACCCGATGTAATAAGCTGTCATTATCTGAACAGTGCTCCATTCGGCTTTGGTTGTTGATGCAAACACGTGGGTTGAATGGAGCTGTTGTACTGTAACGTTATATGAGCTCTTCAGATATGGAAACTTTTCTAATATATATATATTTAATAAATAGCTCTAATCTATTCCTATCATGTTGCTTGAGTTCTTCAGATAGGTACACTTTTTTATGTCACAGGATGAGAGAAAAAAAGTTCGGAATTTCAGTTTGAATAACTTTTATGTTTTACTAATATATATATATTATATATAATTAATAAATAGCCTCTAATCTATTCTATCATGTTTATACGAGCCTTCATATATGGACACGTTTCTGTCCACGGCATGAGAGAAAAAAAGTCGAATTTAATTTAAAACTTTTTATTCTGTTTTACTAATATATATATATATATATATATAGATATTATAATAGCTCTAATCTATTCTATCATGTTATATGAGTTCTTCAGATATGGACACTTTTCTGTCCACAGGATGAGAGAAAAAATTTGAATAATTTTTAATTAGGTTTGACTAACATATATTAATAAATAGCTCTAATCTATTCTAGCATGTATTTTCATATGAACTGTATTGAATAGTAGAAATCACATTTTCAGTTAATTTGCCATTACCAAAGAGAGACCACCATAACAACTGATTTCCAGTGCATGCCGTTAATTGAAGAATCAAGCATGAAAGATGTGACCTTGTATGATAGTCAGTGGATTCAGATTCATGTCAGAAATGTATGTTTGTTTACTTTATGTTTATGTTTTTCATCTAGCCGGATGAGTTGAAGTATTCACTGAAGAGACTAGTGGACGGTCTTTCTCACACAAGAGAAGACGCTCGGTCAGGATACAGCGTTGCGCTCGCTCAGGTATTTTTAACCAGACAAGCTGTATCTTCACATCTTTTTGTAGCAGTTATTAAATATGCGTTTGATTACTATTTGTTTCTGTATGAAGCTGCTGAGTGTATTTGAGGAGATCTCACTGAAATCCACGCTAGACAGCGTCAAAGAAAAGCACAATCTCCAAAAAGCCAAAAAGGTGAGGATTTCACATGGAACTCTGATATGGCCTTAATACGTTATTATCCTAATCATCGTTCTGTCATAATCATGATGCGCATAGGTTTTTCATGTGATGCTTCAATTCTTTTGACAGAAATTCATCAGAAATGCAGCGTTTGGGAATTTCTTTGGTGTGCTCGCCCTGTCTCAGTCCACACGTCTGCATAAGGTAAGAGAATCAGATTCATGAGTGTTTGCGTTGTTGATTTTATGTGGGCAAAAATAGCTGGAAATAGTTTTTGGAAGCACTAATTATCTTGGATATTATTTGGGATTTCGACAAACTCTGATTTGTGCTGATGATCTTTTGCTGCGTGTTGTTTCTCAGGAGCCGCAGGTCATGTTGGAGTGTGTGCAGCTCCTGCAGAGTCTGTCCCGGTACAGAGAACACCTGAGAGACCTGCCCAGAAAAACCATGGTCGACATCCTGTCAGAGGTGATTACTAATGTGTTATTCCTGTTTTCATTTTGTGGTATAGACATTGAAAGAGGTGTCTGAAGAGGTGCTCGAGTAGCATTACAAATAATATGTATAACATTTTTATATATTAGTGCTGTCAAACAGATTAATCGCATCCAAAATAAAAGTTACTGTTTACATAATATATGTATGTGTACTGTTTAATTATGTATATTAAATACACACACGCATTAATATATTTAAAAAATGTAGCTTTTATTAGTGCTGTCAATCGATTAATCGCATACAAAATAAGTTTGTTTACATAACATAGGTGTCTGTACTGTGTATATTTATTATGGATATATAAATACACACACTGCCGATATATATTTAAGAAAAATTGTTATGTTTTATATATTAAATATATTATATTATATAATTGTATAATCTAAATATAATACATGTAATATTTGCAATATATGCTGTGTGGGTCGTTATATAATACATAATAATTTACACACAGTACCCGCACACAGCCCTATATTATGTAACCAAAACCTTGTGATTTTGGATGTGTTTGGTGCTTTTTTTGGATTAACCGATAATCGTTTGACAGCACTAATTTGTAATTACTTATATTTATATATATATAAATATACTACATTTAAATATTTATAAATATAATACTGTAAGGAGTGTGGTATTTATATACCTAATAAATCTACACAGTACACACTGTGTTTTATATTGGGTAAACAAGCACTTTATTTTGGGATGCATTAATCCGCGATTACGGTTGACAGCCTTGTATATATTGATTAATGAGTAGTAATCATAATAACTACTATTATATTATTATATTACATGAATGTACACTACCAGTAAAAAGTTTGGTTATTTTTAACCAAGTTAAAGTTATTTTTGTAAGAAGTATCTTATGCTCACCATTTACTTGACCTTAAACAGTAATATTGTGACATATTACAATTTAAAAATGGCTGTTTTCTATTTTAATATATCAGTGTCCGTCCTCAGTGTCCACATATCTTTCAGATAATATTCTATTTCGTTTCAATTCATTTTTTTTATGAATGGATCATCTTATTTGCAATGTCGATCATTTTTTTTCCCAGTATGCCTTTGAATGGGTAGTGTATGTGTTTCCATAAAATCTTAAGCCGCACAACTATTTTCAACACTGTATATAGATTGTATATCATTCATAGTAATAATAATCAGAAATTTTTCTTGAGCGGCAAATCAGCATATTATTGTGATTTCTGAAGGATCGTGTGACACGGATTACTAGAGTTTGGGATTTAGATAAACTTTGTGTTGATGATCTTTTACCGTCTCTGGTTTCTATAATGTTTCATTCATGTGTTGTATAGACGTCGAAGGAGGTGTTTGAAGAGGTGCTCCTGAGCGCCCTGCAGTCTGACCTGACCTCTGCCCTCAACACTCCCGAGCAGCTCGAGCTCCTCCTGGTGGCCATGCAGAAGTTCCCCTCTGCGCTCAAACCCAAAAAACTCAAGAAACTATTAGGAACCACAGCAGTCATTACTAAAGAGAACATGCCAAAGTGAGTGTGCCTGACTCCCTTTTCTGCTTTCTTACTCTGTATGTTTTGTCTTTGTTTTCAGACGTTCTTATATATGCTAAAATAGTTGTTTAATTATGAAATTGTATGCATGCATCTACTTCAGTTTATTTTAATTGCTTATTTTGTCAAATTTATTGTAAATTTTAAAATGATTTATAAATTATGTATGGAAATATGTAAATAAAATGTATTAATTCATAATATGAAATCTGTTATTATTAATTTTATAATGATAATGTAATGTTTATTTTCTTATGTTGATTTTATTTGAAAAAATACTAAATGTTGTTTTAGACAACATTCTCATGTTAGTATGATTACTTTTTTCAGTTGCATATTTATTGTGTTGACTTCATTTGAAAGTGTAGTTTTACACGTGGTAGGTTAAAAACATGCTCATATTTTGAGTGCTTCATTGTTTTATTAACTCTTTTGATGTGTACTTCCAGGCTGGTGGAGGTTTTAAAGACGGCCGCTCGCTCTGTGAAGAAGGACAACATTCTGCCCCCAGTCGCGTTTGACTTGGTACAGGCGTCTCTGCGGGAGGACAACTTCGAGATGTTCTGGAATGAAGCCATTATCAAAGGCATGCTGTCAGAGATGCCTGGTCCCACACAGTGAGTTTAACATGTGCAACCAAACCTTAACCTGCTAATTTATCTGTCTAATACTCAGCCAGATATGGGTACGGCCTGGTTACTCATGCATTTTGATTTTTTTTTTGTTATTCATTATTTTATTAGGATTTTTATTTAGTTTACTTTAATTGCAAATAGTTTGAGGATTTAAATATATTATATTATAAATTTTTTCATTAATCTTTGTTAATGTTATAGGGGTCATATGATGCTTTTTTTTAAGATCATTATTTTGTGTATCAGAATATGTTGACATGCTTAAATGTTCAAAAAACACATTCTTTTTCAAATACTGTACATTATTGTAAGTCCTCTATGCCCCGCCTCTCTCAAATGCTTTGTTTTCTACAAAGTCCCTCCTTCCGACAAGCGCAGTCTGCTCTTGTTGGCCAGCTGACCCAGTGCATTGTTATTGGTCGAACACCACAAGCACGCGTCGGAAAATTTAAAGCCTCTTACCATAATCGCGAGCTTTATCTTTCTAAATAAATGTAAAGACAGCCTGAAAGGGAACAGAGTCGCGTGACAGACACAGGTATGAATATGTGTTTGCAGTACACAAGACACGGTTAAGACAGCTGACTCCACTTTGATGTGACCCCCCCCTCTCTCTCTCTCACTCTCTCCGCTCGCGCGCACACACACACACATGATGCGCAAAACTCCGCATTTGAACAGTCAATAGCAAATACTTAAACTAATAACACAACAGTAGCTGATTCAGAATTGCCGATTGTCCCATAGCAAAGTCAAATGACCTCCTCTCCGAGGGTCACGAACGGGTCGGTACCATAAAAGGCATTGCTGTCATTGAAGTGAGCTTAAAGATCTAATGCATCTACTTCGGAGGCCACATAAGTCATTTGCTTTCGCCTAGAAACCCACGCGGTCTGACAGCTGCTTCAACCAACTCGGTTTACTGAAACCACCCGCCTTTCTCTTGCATTTTGGCGGCATTATGCTAGTGATTCGCGACATAGTGAGTAGATATGTGGGTGCGGTTCGAACGAGCGTTTTAGGAGGTCGTGGCCGAGTCTTAACTTGAAAAGAATATCTCTTTGTTTTCAGACTGTAAGTCTTTGCAACTTCAGGGATCTATCTATGCACAATCAGCTTGTAACAAAGAGAAAGGAAAACTTGAAATCACATCATATGACCCCTTTACGAATGGTTTCAATACCAATTGGAATATGATGACCAAAACGCATGCTTTTTTTCTTTCTTTATGATCAGTTATTTAGGTTTCCGGTTGTTGGGAGCATCTCTGCCGCTGCTGTCAGTCCCTGAGCTCGAGTTTGTCCTGTCCGGTGATGTGATGAGATACTACGGTCAACACATGCTGTCCGCACAGGTCTGTCTTTATGTTTGGTGATGTGTGTGTTAGGGCTGTCAAAAAAATATTTCGCATATTCGTGAAATAAAAAAAAAAAATCCCACATTTAAAAAGTCCATGAAGGTCTGTGGGACGATGTATGTGTCATTGATTGCATTTGAATGCTTTTTTTAGCCTATCCAGTTGAACCCACTAGATGCGGCGCTGCTACGTTGTTCATTCAATATATAGCGGAAAACGAGAGCATCAGTGTGGCGAATATGTTGTTTACGGCGAAACTGAAACCAAGCCGTTCACACAGAATGCATATTTATCACATTTTCTAGAGGGACATCTATCAGCGTTGCACTCGCGTCTCGCACAAGAGCGGCATGTTTAGAAAGCCATGTAAAATGAATGCAAGTTCACTATTTAAAAACATGTCTCAAGACTTTATGGCGGGTTTTCCCATCCTACTGCATCAAGTTTTTAAATGAAGAAAGTAGTCTTTGTGATTGGTTTTCGGTCCTTTGTATTAAACTATACATACATGCATGGTCCTGGTTTTTTTTTCTAATTGTTTAAGCAACTTTATTAATTATATATGGTTTATAAACATTATTTTAAACATTATGCACTTTTTTTCAAAGATAGTCGTGTTATTTTATTACACTTTGAAGAAACGTGCATAATATTTTGCTTGATGCACCCTCTTGTGGCCTCAGGAGAGAAGCCAAAAGCTTTTTTCCCCCTAACTGAAATTATGCCTTTAAATTCTAATATAATTCGAATTTTAATAATATTTAAGTAAAAATTTCGAATTTAGTTTTTCAGCCATTTTTACAGCCCTAGTGTGTGTTTCAAGTGATGGATGTTGGATTCATTATTTTTTCATTTGAAAATACAAAAACACAAATGCAACCACCATTTAATTCTGCAGTAAATTACAGATCACTAGAATTAAAAGTAGTGAGATAAATTACATTGGCATTGCATACTCTTTAACATTTATACATGTACATATAGTACTAGTATTGCATTCTGAATGTAGCCTGTGCCATAATAATGTATGTTTATTGTGCGTGTCTCCTGTCAGCTGGCATACCGATTCAAGTTTGCTCCAGAAATGGAGAAGTACGTGAGTGAGTTCATGCAGGGCTGCCCTGATGCTGACAAACAGCTCGTCGTGGCGCTCGGCTTCACTCAGCTCACTAACCAGGGCTACCCCGTGGTCCCGTCCTCCTGGAAGGTCCTGGAGCACATGGATCTGTGTGCGCTGCAGCAGTATGTGGAGTGGCTGATGAAGGCCTTCTGCAAGCCCCAGCTGGAGAAATGCCTGGACTTCAGCACCCGCAGACAGAAAGGAAACCAGGAGTCTGAAGTAGAGTGAGTTCACACCGGATTTTCCAAGAATTTACTGTTTGAAAATCATTACGAATAGAGGTTTAAAAAAAATAAAGTATTCAACTTTTTGCTGGAGTAAAACCATATGATGGTGCAGTAATGATAATAACAACAGATTTGTCTATAAAAATTTATATTAGCTATTATATAACCATAAAAATTGTTGCTATTTTTTTTTTTTTTTAAAAGAATTTTTTATATAACAGTGACTAATAATGGTAATATCTATTTATACCTTAATATTACTTTAGTATATCTTTCATACAATTATACTAAAATCCTATATACGTTTAGTACGATTATCGCGTTAATCAAATAAAAGTTTTTGTTACATATATATTTATTGGTGTACTGTGTAGTATTTTATTACGTATATATAAAGAATCTTCATCTCTATATATTATAGCCTACATACAAACCTATAGTTTATATAGAGAGAAGTGTGTATTATTGTTCTAAATGATATAATACAATAATAATATTTCTATATAATTGTCTTCATTAATTTATAATTATTTTTAGTAATAGTTGTTGTTGTAGTAGTAGTAACAATATATAAATGTTAAGAATTATTTTATATCAAACAATAAATGCAATAATAATTTAGCATTTACATAAAATCAATTTTTTATATAAGTTTTCATAAAATTATATGATGAGATTAACAAGATGAATTTGTCATTCAGATCATTTGTAATTTTAGTAATGAATAATTTATACAAATTACAAATGTGATTACAGATTACAGTGTTAATAAGTGTTACAGTGTTAGCAATTTCATATTTATTCTGATTTGTTTCTTGCTGTAGGAGTGATGGCTGTGTTGCCAGGTTTCGTAAATGGATCGTTCAACGCCTCTCTTTCATTGTGGAAAACCATCAGATTAAGAAAGAGGAGGGTCTTGTCATGAAAATGGCTAGGTAACTCATCTTTAGATCTCATTAAGGGTCTCTACGTGACTCCTGTGGCAACTCCCCTGATATGAATCGATGGTATTGTGATGCTTTATCCTTCTTCTGTAGGTTTATTTTCTTCCACGCCTTCTTTGATGTGAAGAAACCCACTCCAGAAATCCCTGAGACGGTGCAGGCTCTCTCAGTGCCCATAGATCAACAAACACGAGCCACTATCTCTTCAGCCTTCTACAGGTCAATTAAACTTATCAGTCAAATTTTGTAAATTAAATGAAAAATTCAATCTGACATAAATGATTTGAATTAATTTGAATGAAACAAGTTAAGTTATTAAATGAAAAGTCATTAATAATAAATATAATTAAATGAAGTATATACTTCATCTCCTCCAGTCTTCTGCAGGGCTTGAACTCGATGGCTGCGCTAGGAGATTCTCCTGAGGCGGAGAGGCTGAACTCCAGGAGGGTTCTGGGTGTGAAAGCTGATGGAAGCATGTGGATCTACTGTGTGGTTCAGTATGCCACCACGCTGCTCAACCAGAGCAAACGCGTCCAGAGTGTTCAGACCCTGAGTCCAGAGCAGAGGCAGGGCTGGGACAGGTGACGCATCCTGCAAAACACTACTGTTTTCTACATTATGACCTTTTAAATGTAAATAAGAAAGGTGAGGGTAGACTGCAGCTCAAATGCTCTTTTTAGTGATTTTGTGTTGTGTGTGTGTTTAGTATGCTGGAATCAGTGGAGGCCTTGAGGAAAAAAGCAAAGAAGTCTTCTTCACCTGAACACTCGGCGTTCCAGCACCTCTTCCTTCTCGTTGGCATTCAGATGTTCAAGGTTTGATTCTTCTAGTGATTCTTTCTTTTTCAAAAGCAGAAAGAATCACCTGAGACCCGATCTTCATAATGATGATCAGAAGCATTCTGAGCTCTAGTAGAGCAGGTGACTAGAAAACACCAGGTTATCATGGTTCGATTTCCCGGGGAATGCATGAACCAATAAACGTGGAATTTGATTGCAATGAAGATCTACCAAATGAATGAAAAAAAATAGAATAAACTACTGGTTGTTAATATTATAAATATTATTTATTAATAATTATTTTAAAATAAAACAAATTGGTGAGGTCCAGCTTGAATCATTTTTGCAGCCACTGTATTATTTGTTTGTGTATGTAATATATTTTTTAGTTGTGCATCATGGGGAGGATTTTGTTTTAATGCCTGTTCATTTTGCTGTTTGAAAATGGTTGTTGGAAATAAAGTACAAGAAAAAATGATGTGCTTTACATTCCTATTCCAAATAAAATATGATTGATGAAATCATTTCAGAAAGTGCTGAAGACTTTTATTTTGTGATCTTAATAATGGTGTTTTTCTTTCCTAGCTCCAGGCTCCAGATGAAAAGTTGAGCTGTTGAATGAATTTGAGACCTGCGTGGAGAAAGCTCAGGCTAAGAAATATAAAAAGAAGAAAGCGAGTAAGTTGGAGCAGTTCAGTGCAGTTCATGGATTTAATGTTTTTTGATTTGTAGTCTGTTATTCCTGCTAGATGATGCACTAATGGGGTGTGTGTGTGTGTGTGTGTGTGTGTGTGTGTGTGTGGTGTGTGTGTGAGTGAGTGAGAGTGAATCTGTGTGTGTGTGTGAAAGTGTGTGTGTGTGCCACAGATGGTGAGAGCCTGTAATGAGGAGCCGCACTGGGTGGAGGTGGTTGTTGAGATCCTGCTGTCGCTCCTGTCTCAGCCCAGTCGACTCACTCGTGGTGTGTGTAAAGCTGTGTTTAGCCGTATCTGTCCTCACCTCACCCAAGAAGCGCTCAGCTCCATCCTGAACGTAAGAGACTGCTGACTAATTAACCGTGCTATTTTAGTATTATTTACATACTATTTATAGTAGTTTGAAGGCAGCTTAACGTATATTTTAGGTTTTGTTAAAAATTGTTTTTGGGGGGGGGTTTTTTTTAGTGAATGTGCATTTGAATAAATTCTGTGTACCATTCATTTTCATTATTTGTTTAGTTCTTTAGTTATTAATAAATATATATATATATATATATATATATATACTCTATATATATCTATATATATATATATTATTTAGCTGGAAAGGTGGGGTTTAAAAACAGCAGTTCCTTTGTGGCTTTACAGCGCTGTTTTGATAACGTACTAGGGATGCACGATATATCGGCCCCCATATCGGTATCGGCCGATAAATGCTCATTTTTTCTGTTATTGGTATCGGCCCGATAAGAAAATGTTGCTGATATCTTAAAGCCGATAAATAATGCTTTATTTCCTTCAGAGACACTTCAGATGCGCGCTGTTCGCTTGCAGCCTTTTGTGCAATTGTACGTTGTAATATTGTTTATTTGATGTATATACGATTTATCTCATATAGAATGCGTTTGGTGAAGTTAAAAGAGCGCTTCAGTTTACCAGTGATAAACTCAAACAGCAGTGCACAACATCAATAACTATGATTGGGAATGTTGTGTACATAACATTCTAATGAGAACATTATTATAAAAAAACGTTGTGAATTCTTTGGGTTTAGTTGCTGTGTTTCAGCGAGTTGTTATGGGAAGACTAAGAGCGCATCCACAACAGGATCACACATTCTGTCTATAGCACGCAATAACTGCGTCATCTTGTACATATATAAGTTGTAATATTATGTTATGTGTATAATATTAATCTCATTCTTTCGGGGGGGGGGGGTGGGGGGGGGGGGGGGATGCATTTGTCCTTAATTAAATAAGCTGCGCAAAACGCTTCAGTGTAAGCATTCATTCAGCTCTCACGCAGCTGCTGTTTAAAACAGTGGTATTTGTTACTTTTTCAAAATCATTGATGCATTATTAATAATAACAACCACTTGTATTTTTTCTCTTATTATTTTCATCAACAATATGTTTTAGTAATTAAAATCATTTAATTATTGTACGTGCAGAGGCTATTCCGTTTGATTGATCTATGGCACATTCATTTTGATTCTATACACGTGTAATGATGTCCAATGACTTGTTTGCATTATTTATGCATTATTTATTTGTAAGGAACCTTGTTTATGAGCGGGGGGGGGGTCTAAATTTGGTAATGGGAGAGTAAAATTATTTTTAAAACATACACCGTTCAAGCTAGGCTGCTTATGTTGAAGTGTTCGCAATGTGGTTTTTAATGATGAGACCTTTTTTGTAATCATGCTCTCAAAAAGTATATAACAATTTGGACATAGATTTATCGGCCAACATATCGGTTATCGGCTTTCAAAAATAAAGGATTATCGGTTATCGGTATCGGCCAAAATTTTCATATCGGTGCATCCCTAAACTGTACACGGTTTAATTTTACCCACAGCGCATTTAGCTTCCGTGATGTGACGTATTTCCGAGCTAAACTGAATATTCTAGAGGAAATAATGTAGAGCGAGGTTTTATTTGATCAGGATCTGACTGGATCGTGGATGTTAGGCTGAGATATAATTCATTAAATCTACATTTTGTTTTTCAGTCCCCACAGGTGTGATTAAATCAGAGAAAGTCATTACATGATCTGTATTTAAAAAAAAAAAAGAAAAATCCTTTGAAATCATGTAAATGTGATTATTTGTGTAGTATAACACTCGGATAATATATTAAGAAAGTAAATAGGATCGGTTTTGATTGATTTTTAGGTTCTAGACCCCAACAAGGATGAGGATGAAAGCGGCGTTATGGTGACTGATGAGAAGGAGAAAGAGAAAAAGAGAAAACGTAAAGAGGAGGATAAGCAAGATGATGAGGAGGAGGAGGTAAGACTGACCATCATGAATATTTATACCAGCAAACTGAATAATTTTCCATCTAATTCTGTGCATTTCAAATGTTTCTCTTCTATCTTTTTAAATTTCATCAGAGGGAGGAATCAGAACCCTCTCATCCTGATGAAATTTAAAAAGAGAGAGAGACAGTGTGAATGCAAAAGAATTAGTATGGAAATTATCAGTTGCTGGTATAAATATCATGATGGTCAGTCTACCTCCTCCTCCTAATCATCTTGCTTATCCCCTCTTTACGTTTTCTATTTTTTCTTTCGCTTTCATCAGTCACCTCATACGACGATTCATCTCATCCTGTTGGGGTCTAGAACCTAAAAAATCAACAAAAACCGATCCTATTTCTTCTTAATATAGATCCGAGTAAGTGTTATACTACACAAATAATCACATTTACATGATTTCAAAGGATTTTTCTTTTTTTTTTTAAATACAGATCATGTAATGACTTTCTCTGATTTAATCACACCTGTGGGGACTGAAAAACAAAATGTAGATTTAATGAATTATATCTCAGCCTAACATCCACGATCCAGTCAGATCCTGATCAAATAAAACCTCGCTCTACATTATTTCCTCTAGAATATTCAGTTTAGCTCGGAAATACGTCACATCACGGAAGCTAAATGCGCTGTGGGTAAAATTAAACCGTGTACAGTTTAGGGATGCACCGATATGAAAAATTTGGTAAAATTCCGATACCGATAACCGGTTATTCTTTATTTTTGAAAGCCGATAATCGATATGTTGGCCGATAAATCTATATTCAAATTGTTATATACTTTTTGAGAGCATGATTACAAAAAAAGGTCTCATCATTAAAAACCACATTGCGAACACTTCAACATAAGCAGCCTAGTTTGAACGGTGTACGTTTTAAAAATATTTTTACTCTCCCATTACCAAATTTAGTCATAAAAAAGTCTTACAAATAAATAAAATAATGCAAAAATAATGCAAACAAGTCACTGGACAACATAACTTGTGTGTAAATAATCAAAATGCATGTGCCATGGATAAATAAAACGAAATAGCCTCCGCACGAACAATAATGAAATTATTTTAATTAAAACATATTGTTGATGAAAATAATAAGAGAAAAAATACAAGTGGTTGTTATTATTAAAAATGTATCAATGATTTTGAAAAAGTAAATTAATACCACTGTTTTAAATAGCAGCCAAGCTGAAGAGCTGAATGAACACGGTAAACTGAAGCGTTTTGCTGGCAGCTTATTTAATTCAAGGAAATGCATCCTGAGATTAATAATACAACATAAACATAATATTACAAAATTATGCATTTATTGCGTGCTATAGTCAGAATGTGAGATCCTGTTGTGGATGCGCTCTTCCAATAACAACGCGCTGAAACACGGCAACTAAACACAAAGAATTCACAACGTTTTATTATAATAATTTTCTCATTAGAATGTTATATACACGACACTCCCAATCATAGTTATTAATGTTGTGCACAGCTGTTTGAGTTTATCACTGGTAAACTGAAGCACTCTTTTAACTTAACCAAACGCATTCTATATGAGATAAATCAGCTATACATCAAATAAACACAATATTACAACGTACAATTGCACAAAAGTCTGCAAACGAACAGCGTGCATCTGAAGTGTTTCTGAAGGAAATAATGCATTATTTATCGTCTTTAAGATATCGGCCAAATTTTCTTATTGGGCCGATACCGATAACAGAAAAAATTAGCATTCATCGGCCGATACCGATCTGGTGGCCGATATATCGTGCATACCTAGTAAAGTTATAAAAACAAGCGCTGTTAAAGCAACCAAAGAAAAGTGCTGTTTTAAACCCCCTCTTAAAGCTACAATAATTCTGATTATATATATATAGATATATATATATAGATATATATATATCTATATATTATTTATTAAATAAATAAGAACTAAAAACAAATAAAATATAAAAATGAATGGTAAACAGAAATTTATTCAAATGCACATTCACACTAAAACAACAAAAATTTTTTAACCAAAACTGAAAATATATAAATAAAAGCTAATTCAAATGATTAATACTGTAATAGTATGTAAATAATACTAAAATAGCACGGTTAATTAGTCAGCAGTCTCTTACGTTCAGGATGGAGCTGAGCGCTTCTTGGGTGAGGTGAGGACAGATACGGCTAAACACAGCTTTACACACACCACGAGTGAGTCGACTGGGCTGAGACAGGAGCGACAGCAGGATCTCAACAACCACCTCCACCCAGTGCGGCTCCTCATTACAGCTCTCACCATACTGTGTAACACACACATAAAACAACCACACACACACAAATCATCTACATAACACCCACACAACCAAAAAACCACACACACACACAAACACACCCACACACACCCACACCATTGTGCTAATCTAGCAGGAACAACAGACTACAATCAAAAAACATAAAATCCATGAACGGCAGTCCTGAATGCTCCAACTTACCGCTTTCTTCTTTGTTAGATTCTTAGCCTGAGCTTCTCCACGCAGGTCAGCAAAGCATTCAACGCACAAAATTTCATCTGGAAGCCGGAGCGAGGAAAAGAAAAACAACATTTATGTTAAGATCACAAAATAAACGTCGTCAGACTTTCTGAAATGATCATCAATCATATTTTCTTTGGAATAGGATGTAAAGCACATCATTTTTCTGTACTTTATTTCCAACACCATTTCAAACAGCGCCAAATGAAAAGGGCATTAAAACAAAAATACCACCATGATGCACAACAAATAAAATATATACATACACAAACAAATAATACAGTGGCTGCAAAAATGATTCAAGCTGGACCTCACCAATTTGTTTTATTTTAAAATAAAATTATTAATAATAATAATTTCTAATATTAACAAAACAAGTAGTTATTCTATTTTTTTTCATGCATGGTTAGATCTTGCCATTGCAATCAAAGTGACACATTTTATGGTTCATGCATTCCCGGGAAATCGAACCCACGCTAACCCTGGGTTTCTAGCACTGCTCTACTTTAGAGCTCCGGAATGCTTAAATGATCACATTATCGAAGATCTGGTCATTAATTTGAATTATTGCTTTTTGAAAAAAGAAAAAGAATCCCTAGAAGAATCAAACCTTGAACATCTGAATGCCAACGAGAAGGAAGAGGTGCTGGAACGCCGAGTGTTCAGGTGAAGAAGACTTCTTTGCTTTTTTCCTCAAGGCCTCCACTGATTCCAGCATACTAAACACACACACAACACAAAATCACTAAAAAGAGCATTTGAGCTGCAGTCTACCCTCACCTTTCTTATTTACATTTAAAAGGTCATAATGTAGAAAACAGTAGTGTTTTGCAGGATGCGTCACCTGTCCCAGCCCTGCCTCTGCTCTGGACTCAGGGTCTGAACACTCTGGACGCGTTTGCTCTGGTTGAGCAGCGTGGTGGCATACTGAACCACACAGTAGATCCACATGCTTCCATCAGCTTTCACACCCAGAACCCTCCTGGAGTTCAGCCTCTCCGCCTCAGGAGAATCTCCTAGCGCAGCCATCGAGTTCAAGCCCTGCAGAAGACTGGAGGAGATGAAGTATATACTTCATTTAATTATATTTATTATTAATGACTTTTCATTTAATAACTTAACTTGTTTCATTCAAATTAATTCAAATCATTTATGTCAGATTGAATTTTTCATTTAATTTACAAAATTTGACTGATAAGTTTAATTGACCTGTAGAAGGCTGAAGAGATAGTGGCTCGTGTTTGTTGATCTATGGGCACTGAGAGAGCCTGCACCGTCTCAGGGATTTCTGGAGTGGGTTTCTTCACATCAAAGAAGGCGTGGAAGAAAATAAACCTACAGAAGAAGGATAAAGCATCACAATACCATCGATTCATATCAGGGGAGTTGCCACAGGAGTCACGTAGAGACCCTTAATGAGATCTAAAGATGAGTTACCTAGCCATTTTCATGACAAGACCCTCCTCTTTCTTAATCTGATGGTTTTCCACAATGAAAGAGAGGCGTTGAACGATCCATTTACGAAACCTGGCAACACAGCCATCACTCCTACAGCAAGAAACAAATCAGAATAAATATGAAATTGCTAACACTGTAACACTTATTAACACTGTAATCTGTAATCACATTTGTAATTTGTATAAATTATTCATTACTAAAATTACAAATGATCTGAATGACAAATTCATCTTGTTAATCTCATCATATAATTTTATGAAAACTTATATAAAAAATTGATTTTATGTAAATGCTAAATTATTATTGCATTTATTGTTTGATATAAAATAATTCTTAACATTTATATATTGTTACTACTACTACAACAACAACTCTATAAAAAATTAATTATAATAATGAATAAATATATAGAAATATTCTGAGGTATTTATATAATAGAACATAATACAACACATATATATATATATAAAACTAATAGTTGATGTATTGAGATATACTATATATCTAATGTCTTTATATATACTAATAAAAATATACACATACACAATCACAATATATAGTAAACAAAACTTTTATTTGATAATCCGATAATCGTAAAGTATATATTATTATCGTCTAATATATGAAAGGATACTAGAATAGTAATATTAATATAAATATTATTATTACATTAGGAGTGCACTGTATATAATAATTAATAGCAACAATTTTTATTTTTATATAATAGTAATATACATTTTTATAGACAAATTGTTGTTATTATCATTACTGCACCATCATATGGTTTTACTCCAGCAAAAAGTTGAATACTTTATTTTTTTTAAACCTCTATTCGTAATGATTTTCAAACAGTAAATTCTTGGAAAATCCGGTGTGAACTCACTCTACTTCAGACTCCTGGTTTCCTTTCTGTCTGCGGGTGCTGAAGTCCAGGCATTTCTCCAGCTGGGGCTTGCAGAAGGCCTTCATCAGCCACTCCACATACTGCTGCAGCGCACACAGATCCATGTGCTCCAGGACCTTCCAGGAGGACGGGACCACGGGGTAGCCCTGGTTAGTGAGCTGAGTGAAGCCGAGCGCCACGACGAGCTGTTTGTCAGCATCAGGGCAGCCCTGCATGAACTCACTCACGTACTTCTCCATTTCTGGAGCAAACTTGAATCGGTATGCCAGCTGACAGGAGACACGCACAATAAACATACATTATTATGGCACAGGCTACATTCAGAATGCAATACTAGTACTATATGTACATGTATAAATGTTAAAGAGTATGCAATGCCAATGTAATTTATCTCACTACTTTTAATTCTAGTGATCTGTAATTTACTGCAGAATTAAATGGTGGTTGCATTTGTGTTTTTGTATTTTCAAATGAAAAAATAATGAATCCAACATCCATCACTTGAAACACACACTAGGGCTGTCAAAATGACTGAAAAACTAAATTCGAATTTTCTACTTCAATATTATCAAAATTCGAATTATATTCAAATCTAAAAGGCATCATTTCAGTTAGGGGGAAAAAAAGCTTATGGCTTCTCTCCTGAGGCCACAAGAGGGCACATCGAGCAAAATATTATGCACGTTTCTTCAAAGCGTAATAAAATAACACGACTATCTTTGAAAAAAAAAGTGCATAATGTTTAAAATAATGTTTAAAATAATGTTTATAAACATAGAAATTATAAAGTTGCTTAAACAATTAGAAAAAAAAACCAGGACCATGCATGTATGTATAGTTTAATACAAAGGACCGAAAACCAATCACAAAGAGTAGGCTACTTTCTTCATTTAATAAAAACATGATGCAGTGGGATGGGGAAAAACCGCCATAAAGTCTTGAGACATGTTTTTTAAAAGTTGAACTTGCATTCATTTTACATGGCTTTGTAAGCATGCCGCTCTCTTGTGCGAGACGCGAGTGCAACGCTGATAGATGTCCCTCTAGAAAATGTGATAAATATGCATTCTGTATGAACGGCTTGGTTTCAGTTTCGCCGTAAACAACATCTTCGCCACACCGATGCTCTTGTTTTCCGCAATATATTGAATGAACAACGTAGCAGCGCCGCATCTAGTGGGTTCAACTGGATAGGCTAACAAAAGCATTAAAATGCAATCAATGACACATACATCGTCATCACAGACCTTAAATTGGATTTTTAAATGTGGATTTTTTTATTTTTATTTCACGAATATTCGAAATATTTTTTTTGACAGCCCTAACACACACATCACCAAACATAAAGACAGACCTGTGCGGACAGCATGTGTTGACCGTAGTATCTCATCACATCACCGGACAGGACAAACTCGAGCTCAGGGACTGACAGCAGCGGCAGAGATGCTCCCAACAACCGGAAACCTAAATAACTGATCATAAAGAAAGAAAAAAAGCATGCGTTTTGGTCATCATATTCCAATTGGTATTGAAACCATTCTTAAAGGGGTCATATGATGCGATTTCAAGTTTTCCTTTCTCTTTGGAGTGTTACAAACTCTTGGTGCATAAAGAAGATCCCTGAAGTTGCAAAGACTAAAGTCTCAAATCCAAAGAGGTATTCTTTATAAAGTTAAGTGTCAACCACGCCTATCTAAAACGGCTGTTCTAACACGCCCCCACCTATCTACCTCACTATGTGGAAATATTAACATAATGCCGCCCAAATGTGCACGCAAAGGCGGCGTGGTTTCAGTAACCGCCGTTAGTGTTGAAGCAGCATGTCAGGGAGACGCGGTGTGTTTCTAGGCGAAAGCAAAAGCAACTGATTGGCATCCGAAAGGAGATGCATTTAGGAATCTTTAAGATCACTAACAACAGAACAGCAATGCATTTTATGAAAGACCGTTTCGTGAACCTAGGAGAGGAAATAATTCTGACTTTGCTATGACAATCTAACGCTTCTGAATCAGCTACTGTTTTGTTACTAGTTTAAGTATTTTCTATTGACTGTTCAAATGTGGAGTTTTGCACATTGTGTGTGTGTGAGCGAGAGAGAGAGAGATAGAGATCGAGAGAGAGAGAGGGGGTCACATCACAGGGAAGTCAGCTGTCTTAACCGTGGCTTGTGTACTGCAAAAACATACCAGTTCATCACTGTGTCTGTCACGCGACTCTGTTCCCTTTCAGGCTGTCTTTACATTTATTTAGAAAGATGAATCTCACGATTATGGTAAGGGGCGTTACGTTTCCGAGAGTGTGCTTGTGGTGTTCGGCCAATCACAATGCAGTGGGTCAGCTGTCCAATCAGAGCAGACTGGCTTGTCGGAAGGAGGGACTTTGTAGAAAACGAAGCCTTTGAGAGAGGCGGGGCATAGAGGACTTACAATATTGTACCAGTATTTGAAAAAAATAATGTGTTTTTTGAACATTAAAAAAGCATGTCAACATATTCTGTTACAAATACACAAAATAATAAGAGTTGGGGTTTGTTCTGTAAAAAAAGCATCATAGACCCTAACTAAAAAAATTAATGAAAATACCATTTTATAATATAAATAATTTAAATAAATAAACTATTTGAAACGTAGAAGTAAAACTAAATAAATAATCCACTGAATAAATATAATCCAAACAAAAAAATCAAAGGCAGTGAAGTAATAAACACGGGGTTACCCATATCTGGCTGAGTATTAGACAGATAAATTAGCAGGTTAAGGTTTGGTTACACGTTAAACTCACTGTGTGGGACCAGGCATCTCTGACAGCATGCCTTTGATAATGGCTTCATTCCAGAACATCTCGAAGTTGTCCTCCCGCAGAGACGCCTGTACCAAGTCAAACGCGACTGGGGGCAGAATGTTGTCCTTCTTCACAGAGCGAGCGGCCGTCTTTAAAACCTCCACCAGCCTGGAAGTACACATCAAAAGAGTTAATAAAACAATGAAGCACTCAAAATATGAGCATGTTTTTAACCTACCACGTGTAAAACTACACTTTCAAATGAAGTCAACACAATAAATATGCAACTGAAAAAAGTAATCATACTAACATGAGAATGTTGTCTAAAACAACATTTAGTATTTTTTCAAATAAAATCAACATAAGAAAATAAACATTACATTATCATTATAAAATTTATAATTACAGATTATTTCATATTATGAATTAATACATTTTATTTACATATTTCCATACATAATTTATAAATCATTTTAATATTTACAATAAATTTGACAAAATAAGCAATTAAAATAAACTGAAGTAGATGCATGCATACAATTTCATAATTAAACAACTATTTTAGCATATATAAGAACGTCTGAAAACAAAGACAAAACATACAGAGTAAGAAAGCAGAAAAGGGAGTCAGGCACACTCACTTTGGCATGTTCTCTTTAGTAATGACTGCTGTGGTTCCTAATAGTTTCTTGAGTTTTTTGGGTTTGAGCGCAGAGGGGAACTTCTGCATGGCCACCAGGAGGAGCTCAAGCTGCTCGGGAGTGTTGAGGGCAGAGGTCAGGTCAGACTGCAGGGCGCTCAGGAGCACCTCTTCAAACACCTCCTTCGACGTCTATGCAACAAAACACATGAATGAAACATTATAGAAACCAGAGACGGTAAAAGATCATCAACACAAAGTTTATCTAAATCCCAAACTCTAGTAATCCGTGTCACACGATCCTTCAGAAATCATGATAATATGCTGATCTGCTGCTCAAGAAACATTTTCTTCTTAATATTACGATATAATGATATACAATCTATATAACAGTGTTTAAAAAAGTTTTTGCTGCTTAATATTTTATGGAAACCACAATACACTACCCATTCAAAGGATCCTGGGAAAAAATGCTCGACATTGACAATAAGATGATCCATTCATAAAAAAATGAAATTGAAAAGAAAATAGAATATTATCTGAAAGATCATGTGACACTGAGGACTGACACTGAATATATTCAAATAGAAAACAGCCATTTCAAATTGTAATATGTCCAATATATGTTTAAGGTTCAAGTAAATGGTGAGCATAGTACTTCTACAAAAAAACTTAACTGGTTAAAAATAACCAAACTTTTTTACGGGTCGTGTACATTTCATGTAATATAATAAATATAAATCGTAGTTATTATGATTACTACTACATAATCAATATATACAATGTGGTGTCAAAACGTTAAATCGCCGATTAATCGATCCAAAATAAGGTTCTGTTTACCCAGTATAAAACAGGGGTACTGTGCATATTTGTATGATCATATATGAATACACACGCATACATGTATATATTTTAAAACTATTTACATGTAAATATATATCCATATATAATATATGTTAAATTAAATAGTGATGTCAAACGATTAATCGCCGATTAATCGCAAAAAAAGCACCAAATAAACACCAAAATAAAAGTTTTTGTTTACATATAGTATATGTGTGTGTACTGTGTATATTATTATGTATATATAAAGACACACAAATACAGCATATATTTTGAAAACATTTACATGTATATACATTTATATTATATATAAATATACATATAAAATATTTAATATATAAACGTAACATATTTTTCTTAAATATGTACATGCATGTGTGTGTATTTATGTGTACATAATAAATATACACAGTACAGACACCTATGTTATGAAACAAACTTATTTTGGATGCGATTAATCGCGATTATCGTTTGACAGCACTAAGACAAATATAAACATTTTTCTGAAATATATTACATGCATGTGTGTGTATTTATATATACATAATTTACACAGTACACACACATATTATGTAAACAAACACTTATTTTGGATGCGATTAATCGTTTGACAGCACTAATATATACACATGTTATACATATTATTTGTAATGCTACTCGAGCACCTCTTCAGACACCTCTTTCAATGTCTATACCACAAAATGAAAACAGGAATAACACATTAGTAATCACCTCTGACAGGATGTCGACCATGGTTTTTCTGGGCAGGTCTCTCAGGTGTTCTCTGTACCGGGACAGACTCTGCAGGAGCTGCACACACTCCAACATGACCTGCGGCTCCTGAGAAACAACACGCAGCAAAAGATCATCAGCACAAATCAGAGTTTGTCGAAATCCCAAATAATATCCAAGATAATTAGTGCTTCCAAAAACTATTTCCAGCTATTTTTGCCCACATAAAATCAACAACGCAAACACTCATGAATCTGATTCTCTTACCTTATGCAGACGTGTGGACTGAGACAGGGCGAGCACACCAAAGAAATTCCCAAACGCTGCATTTCTGATGAATTTCTGTCAAAAGAATTGAAGCATCACATGAAAAACCTATGCGCATCATGATTATGACAGAACGATGATTAGGATAATAACGTATTAAGGCCATATCAGAGTTCCATGTGAAATCCTCACCTTTTTGGCTTTTTGGAGATTGTGCTTTTCTTTGACGCTGTCTAGCGTGGATTTCAGTGAGATCTCCTCAAATACACTCAGCAGCTTCATACAGAAACAAATAGTAATCAAACGCATATTTAATAACTGCTACAAAAAGATGTGAAGATACAGCTTGTCTGGTTAAAAATACCTGAGCGAGCGCAACGCTGTATCCTGACCGAGCGTCTTCTCTTGTGTGAGAAAGACCGTCCACTAGTCTCTTCAGTGAATACTTCAACTCATCCGGCTAGATGAAAAACATAAACATAAAGTAAACAAACATACATTTCTGACATGAATCTGAATCCACTGACTATCATACAAGGTCACATCTTTCATGCTTGATTCTTCAATTAACGGCATGCACTGGAAATCAGTTGTTATGGTGGTCTCTCTTTGGTAATGGCAAATTAACTGAAAATGTGATTTCTACTATTCAATACAGTTCATATGAAAATACATGCTAGAATAGATTAGAGCTATTTATTAATATATGTTAGTCAAACCTAATTAAAAATTATTCAATTGTTTCTCTCACTCTGTGGACCAGAAAAGGGCCAATCTGAGAACTCAATAACATGAAGAATAGATTAGAGTATTTATTAATCTTGATATAATATATATATATATATATATTAGTAAAAAAATAATAAAAAGTATCAAAAATTAAATTCGAATTTTTTTTCTCTCATCCGTGGACTAGAAAAGTGTCCATCTCTGAAGAAGCTCGTATACATGATAGATAGATTAGAGCTATTTATTAAGTTATAGATATATTATGTAGTAAAACATAAAGTTTTTCAACTTTAAAATTCGAAACTTTTTTTTCTCGCATCATGGGACAGCAATAAAGGGTCCATGATCTGAAGAACTCATATACATGCTAGAATAGATTAGAGCTATTTATTAATATATATATTAGAAAAGTTTCCATTATCTGAAGAGCTATATAACGTTACAGTACAACAGCTCCATTCAACCCACGTGTTTGCATCAACAACCAAAGCCGAATGGAGCACTGTTCAGATAATGACAGCTTATTACATCGGGTGATAAAACAGCATTAATAACTATAACAACCAACTCCGGCCAAGATTATTGATCAACAGTGAAAAGCCGATATTAAAAAGATCAGAGCTGACTCTCCATACCTTCTCGCTCTGCTTCAAGTGTTCGATCAAGTCCTCAATCGCTTTGAGGCGGATTTCTCGCTCGGGTTTCGCGATGTCCCAGAAGTAATCCAGGAACTGTCGGTTCTGTTTGAGAATGCCTTTAGCATCGGTGACTTTGGGTCTCACGGCGCTGTCCTCGAGCTCTCCCATGTTTGTCTGCATCACCGCAACCATGAGAGCGTGGCGCACAGACAGACACGTGGGGGAACCGCGAGGACGTTTTCTACCTCCAGGGTTACTTCCGCGCTGTGATTTCAAAATAAAAGTCTCAACCCATAAACTGAACTGCGAAAGCTTCCAAGGAGGCGCCCATATTAATTGACATTTACCGGTTATTTTATAATTTAGCAGGGTGTTTTTGTTCTTTTATGGGCAGCCTTTGTACTGGGGAGCTAATCACAGATATTATGGTCTAACGTTATACTTGTCGTTGATGGAGAGCTTTCAGAAAACGTAAAACTAACTTAAGCTGAAAGCCCTAAAGTCATGTGTGGCGTGTCAGAGCTCTTACTGTGAAACTCATCTGGAGCGTCATTTGAGAGTGGCAGGTTTGAAGAAACACAAACTGATGGGTCCTGTGAGTAATCTGGAGGACTATATATGTCAGAAACATGATAGACCTCTGGATCTGTTCTGTAGAGATGATCAGACATGTGTGTGTCTGATGTGCACTGCGACAGACAAGAACAAGAACCACAACACTGTTCCTCTAGAAGAGGAGAGCGAAGAGAAGAAGGTAGGAGTTACTGCAAAATATACTGACAAATCAAATTTTCTTTAATCTAGTAAAAAGAGGGTTTATTATGAAAAGATATTGTTTTCTCAGAAGACAGTACATCTCTGTTATGATAAATGTTTCTGTGTCTGTAGACTCAACTGATGAAGACACCGAAAGACATGCAGCAGATAATCCAGGAGAGAATCAAGAAGATTCAAGACATTAAACGCTCAGCAAAAGTTAGAAAGGTAAGTTCAAAATAATTGAATTAAACCTATAATAGTATTTCTTAAACACAATTTTGTTCAGGTCCTCCAAGAGTCCACCGAGAGTTACAGTGGCTCTTTCTGCAGGTTACATCGTTATACCAATAGTGCCAAGTGACTGTCTTTAGTGAGTCGCTGATTTCGATTCATTCACTCGATTCGTTTAAAAACACTGGAAAGAATCTCTAGTGCTGGTGTTCTCAACTCTGGAACAAGAGGTCTACTTTCCTGCAGAGTTTAGCTCCAACCCTAATCAAACACACCTGAACAAGCTAATTAATGTCTTCAGGATGACTTGAAAGTTATTGGCAGGTGAGTTTGATCAAGGTTGGAGCTAAACTCTGAAGGAAAGTGGAACCTCAAGGGCCAGAGTTGAGAACCACTGCGTCTAGTGTGTTGTGTCTTTATTTCAAACCCTTTTCCCTGGTCAGAGCAAATACAAAGTAAATAGCAACAATTTCTTTAAAGGGGTCATATGACGTTGCAAAAAAAAAACATTATGATGAAATGTGTTTATGCGGTTTAAGGTAAAAAAAACCACATTATTTTCCACATAATGTACTTTATTGTTTCTCATCTATGCCCCGCCTTTCTGAAACGCCTCGATTTTTACAAAGCTCATCGGTCTGAAAAGCGAGGTGTGCTCTGATTGGCTCCAGTGCGTTGTGATTGGCTGAATACCTCAAGCGTGTGACGAAAATGTTACGCCCATACCAAAGAGGCATTGTGTGCAATCCAGTGGGGAAATAATACGTGATATAATGACTTATACTGTGTTTTTACGCGTTGTGTTGCATCGCGCCGTGTAAACATTAAAACCATGTCTGCATTTGTGATTGGAGAAATGACAAACAAAAAGTGCTACTCTATACTGCTCAAAACTTGCGTTTGAATCGACAGTGGCAAATTCTTTAAATATAAAAAAACGTACATACAGGCTGTGAGTCAGAAGCGCCAGAATGTCCTTGCAAAGTTGGAACTGCCCCACTTTATAGAAACAGCCTTTGTGCCACAGAAGCAATGTAGGCTACTCTGCACGGTTCAGGATCTGATAGTTGGGTTCGAACCTGTTTGGAACAGAGTGTTGGGTCAAAAAAATGTTTTTACAAACCACCCAAATTAAACACTGAGTTCTAGTTGTGTTTATTTGGAAGGCCAAAACAAAGGAGTAGTTCGCTTCCACAACGAAAAAAACAGTGGTTTTAATAAGGGCGGCCGGAGGGATGCGGCAACCACATGCGGATTCAGATTCGTCCACTGTGAAAGCTGATTCGGCGATCCACAGTGCAAAGTTGATGTATTCCCTAAGCGACCAGCACAGATCAGCTCCAGGAATGAAGAAGCCGATATCGTCCTCTTTTGGAAGGACAAACAAAGTAGTTTCGCTTTCACAACGAAACAGCGCCTTCACGACATGGCAGCGGCAACAATACTACAGCGAGGATAAAAGTTACGCTTTCTTTCTTTGTGTGAACATTTGGGCGTGTTATGCAAATCGTACCACACAGTGAAATAGACATGTGGGGGCGTGTTAGAACCAGCGTTTTAGGTAGGTGTGGCTGACTCTGAATTTTTATAAAGATATCTCTTTGGATTTGAGACTTTACAACTGTCTTTGCAACTTTACAGATCTTCTTTATGCACAAGAGCTTGTAACACTCCAAACAGAAAGGAAAAAATTGAATGAATAGCAGCATATGACACCTTAAATTTGTATTGAATTTCTGTGCTTCCCTTAAAAGCCATATTAAAAAACAACGTCAGTAACGGATATTAAAATAAAACACTAATACACTAAAATTATGAGCAATAGAAACTTTTAATTTGTCTTATCAACACCATAATCATTTGTTGACGGACTGGTGAGCAGAGAAACAAGAGATGGAAAAAAGCAGCCGTGTTGAGTAGTTCTTCATGATATCGTCCATACCTTGAGAGATGTCAGTCTGAGCTGCAGGAGATGATGGAGCAGAAGCAGAAAGCAGCAGAGAAGCAGGCTGAAGAGCTGATTAAAGAGCTGGAGCAAGAAATCACTGAGCTCAAGAGGAGAGAGTCTGAGCTGGAGCAGCTCTCACACACTGAAGATCACTTCCACTTCCTAAAGGTCATTCGACATCTCTCTGATCAATGATAATGCAGCATATGACACCAGAACACTCCCCATGCTGAAGGATTTCTCCTCTCTCCTGCTGTAGATTCCCTCATCCCTGTGCAGCCCTAGAAACAGCAGGAACTGGCCTGAGATCAGTATGAACACTGATGTGAGTGTGGAGACTCTGAGGAGAGCTCTGACTCAACTGCAGTACACTCTAGATGAGAAATTCACAAAAACTGGTACGGCAATATCAAATACACCATACAGATACATATGTTTATTATTTTTTAATTCAAGTAATGAATAATGAGTCTCAAACATCTTTTGATGTTTTATTGTCATGTCTCTCTACAGAGCTGAGGAGGATGCAACAATATGCAGGTACAGTGAGCTGTCAGCACTTCACTCATTTACATTCAGATACTCACAGACTCATTTCTGCACTACAATCTGATTAAAACTATTAAATATTAAAAACATTGTAAATCTGTGATTGATGTTCTCTGTTTTCTTAGTGGATGTGACTCTGGATCCTGATACAGCTCATCCAAACCTCATCCTGTCTGATTATAGAAAACAAGTGAGATTTGGAGAGGTTAGTCAGGACCTCAAAGACAATCCAGAAAGATTTGATTCAGGTGTCTGTGTCTTGGGAAAGGAGAGATTCTCCTCAGGGAGGTTTTATTTTGAGGTGCAGGTAAAAGGAAAGACTGATTGGGATTTAGGAGTGGCCAGAGAATCCATTAAAAGGAAGGGAAAGATCACACTGAGTCCCAGTAATGGATACTGGACTGTGGTTCTGAGGAATGGAGATGAATATAAAGCCTGTGCTGGTCCTTCTGTCTCTCTGTCTCTGGGGTATAAAGCCGCAGCGGTTCAGTGTGTTTGTGGATTATGAGGAGGGTTTGGTCTCTTTTTATGATGTGGAGTCCAGCTCTCATATCTACTCTTTCACTGGTCAGTCTTTCACTGAAAAACTCTATCCATTATTTAGCCCATGCTTTAATGATGACGGTAAAAACTCAAGGCCACTGATCATCACACCTGTCAATTACAATAAATTAATTTGCACCATTAAAATTAAATACTAGATGAGCATAATGCTTTAAATATTTTTGTGCGTCTACTAGGGGTTGCATCGACTAGTCGACTTCAGTGCTCTGCCATGACGCTTTAAGCTTAACGTTGACTAGTCGCTGGTCCTATAGAGGGCGCAACAGGATAAGAATTATTTGAAGGACTTCCACATTTACACTCATTTCCAAACAGTTCAAATGACAAATAAACGCATACTCTGAAAGCACTCCACAAGACACGTGTGATTATATTACTGGATGCTCAAAATTGAATGGGAGAATGCATGTTTTAAACAGCCTATTGTACAGGTAAATTAATCACCATTCTAATCTAATGCGCTGCTGCACTGTAAAGCAAACACAATGGGCTACAGAACAGTAGCTGTACATCACGTGCACAGAAGAATTCAGCGCGGAAAGGTATTGTCAAAACTGTTTTTTCGGGTTTTTTTTTTTTTTTTTTTTTGTTTCTCAATAAAATAGCTTAGAAACTTAAACGTTCAAGCATATATTTCTTAATAACTGGTACAGGGTCTGCTAGCTCTGGGAGAGAACCGCATGTGTCTCCTATCACGTAAGCAGCAGGTGACAAAGGAACAGGCACACCGAAACACGCTGGGCGGCGGATGTGACAGAACTGAATGAGGAGAGCGTATTAGAGGTGGGCAGAAACGTTTGAATGGTCTGGCCCAGCCTCGTAAGGTAGGGGAAGCTCTCCTCTTCCTGACAAGAGAGTCAGGAGCGACTCGATGGAGCTGAAGCACTGGGTCTGCTTAAGGAGACCGCTTAAGCTCAAGCCGCCTGTGAGGTCGCCGGTGGGGCAACGGGCTCCCCAGACGTGGGCGGTGGGGGATGAACCAGGTCGCTGCTCCTACTGGCGGTCTCCTTCCTGGGCAAGGTGCGCTCTCTGGGCAAGGAGGTGGAGGGGTTAGAGGAATCCTGCGCCCTCCTAGGCATAAACTGCCTGAGGGCAGCTGACTGGGATTTGGCGGCTCTAAATTTTTCAACCACAGAGTTGACTGCCTCCCCAAACAGCCCAGACTGTGAGATAGGGGCGTCAAGGAGAAAAACTTTCTTCTCACGGATCTCTGTTAGATTAAGCCACATGTGGCGCTCTGTAGCCACTGGGCCCGTCATAGAGCACCCTATTGCACGCACAGTGTGCTTGGTGGCTCTCAAGGTCAAGTCTGCGGCTCTGCGGAGCTCCTTGACCGCCACTCTTGAGTCAGACCGCCACCCTCGTCCTTCTCCTTAAGATCATCCACCTGATAGGCTTGGAGAATGGCCATAGTATGAAGGACCATGCCTGCCTGACCAGCTGCCATGTAGGACTTTCCGATAAGTGCGAAAGTGGTCCTACATGGTTTAGTAGGAAGGAGGGGGTGGGACTTACAGGAAGAAGATGCCGAAGATGGCGAGAGGTGCATAGCTAATGTATCCTCGATCGCTGGGATGACGGTATAGCCCTGCTCCACAGAACCCACTAGATTGGTGAAGTCAGCGGCTGCCGCGTTAGTAAGGTGGGTGGAGAATGGCTGCTTCCAGGATCTGGAGATCTCATGATGCAGATCGCTGAAAAAGTGCAGATTTCTCCGTGCGGGCCTCGAATTTGGGCCAGTCAGAAACCGCTCGTCGAGTTTAGATGACTGGAATTCATGGGGCTAGTCAGGCTAATCAATAGAGAGCTTTTCTGAGGAGCGCGCCAGCATGTCTGCAAGCTCTAAGTAGACTGTGGAAGGCCGCACTTTCTGGCCACTAGGCGGGAGAGCGTTGGCTGAAGCAGGCCCGAAATCCTCTGAGTCGGATGCCGCAGTGAACAAAATGTCCTCTAGCCTGAAGGAAATCACATTGCGCGCCTCCGGGCTATGGCATAAATAAACATGCGTGAATTCAATATATATACAGGTGCATCTCAAATTATAACGTCATGGAAAAGTTCATTTATTTCAGAAAATTCAACTCAAATTGTGAAACTCGTGTATTAAATAAATTCAATGCACACAGATGAAGTAGTTTAAGTCTTTGGTTCTTTTATTGTGATGATTTTGGCTCACATTTAACAAAAACACCATGATAATTCCATAGTTAGTTTAGTAAAATAAATTAGAAAACTTACTACTTGCGCATATCTTTAAAACAAAGCGTTCTTCGTAGATTGCATAAATTGGATTAATAAATTGTATAACAATAATTGTATTACCCATTTTATGGTATAACCTATGTAACTTGGATTAACCACGTAACTTAGGATTTTATTTTTGTTCTGTTTGTTCATTGTAATACTATGTGCGGTAATAAGAATCTCATGGACAAGTGACTTTTTGTTTAATGCCAAATTTGAATGTAATATTATAAATAACAATGTAAAATAAAATAATTGAAAATGTAAAATAATTGTAATATTTATAAAAAAAATAATTTTTCTTAAACCGTATTTACAGTAATTAAAGTTGCTCTAAATCTACTAAATTCGGCCTACTTCTATATAAATCTGTAAATTCTCGGTAAAATAATAGTAATATAATAATAATAAGTAGTTAGAATAGTATAAAAAAACGTGAGTAACATTTTTAGATCAGCCAACTCATTCCTCTTACCATTTTATTGTGACTGCTGACAGAAGATCAGCTTCTTTTCAGGACACATGAGGGTCTGATGTCTGGTGACAGTGGGGTCACAGCAGCACTGATTCAGAGCAGCACACACACGCTCTGAAACTCTTTCTAGAAATGCCAAGACTGAACCAGCATGACAGTCACTAATAAGGAAGGGCCCGTATAAACTGTATAAACCAGGCCTGACCCCCCCATAAGGCCTCCCCACCCCTGCCATTAACAACTTGTGTGTCGGCTCCTCCAAACAAGCACTCATTAGAAAACTTGCCTCGAGTCTTTTTCCACTTGTATCTTCAAGCTGGATCACATTATTTGAGTGAGCGCCTTTTGCTCCCCAAATTTTCTAGATCTATTTAGATAACAGATAGCAGGAATTAGTTCCCGTTACTGAATGTTTTTAGTCTGTAAATAGCCGCGTGTAAAGTAAATGGAACAACTATTATTACAAGTATTACAGTCATTTTGTAATATTAACTGTATTAATAAGAATCTAATGAAAATCACCAAAAAGATTAAAGGAATTTAAAAAAAAGTCTTTATGGTATAACTTCTAGATGCATTATGATCATGAGACATGATTAATTATGAAAATAATGTTGCAATGCACAAAAAAGGAATGGAAAAAAGAATGGACCTTAAAGGAACACTCCACTATTTTTAAAAATAGGCTAATTTTCCAACTCCCCTAGAATTAAACAGTTGAGTTTTAACGTTTTCGCAATCCATTCGGCCCGATCTTCGGGTCTGGCGGTAGACAACTTTTAGCTGTAGCTTATCATAGATCATTGAATCTGATTAGACCTTTAGTATCTCGCTCAAAAATGACCAAAGAGTTTCGATATTTATTTAAAACTTGACTCTTCTGTAGTAACATCGTGTACTAAGACCGACGGAAAATGAAAAGTTGCGATTTCTAGGCCGATATGGCTAGGAACTAAACTCTCATTTCAAGGCACGGGTTAATAGCATTGCGCCTGCTGCACGCATGGTTACGGGCGAGCAAAGTTCCTGAGTATTATGCGGAATGAGAGTATAGTCTAGCCATATCGGCTACAGAAGAGTCAAGTTTTAAATAGGAAAAATATAGAAAAACATAGTCATTTTTGAGCGAGATGCTAACGGGCTAATCAGATTCAATGATCTATGCTAAGCTAAGCTAAAAAGTGCTACCGCCGACACGGGAAGATCGGCTGTGAATGGATTCGAAAAACTCAACTGTGGACTATCTAGGGGAGTTGGAAAATGAGCCTATTTTTAAAAATAGTGGAGTGTTCCTTTAAAATAGGCTTTATTTATCCTACTTCTGGCAAAATATTTCTTATTTTTTTCTTTTGATTTTGGGTTGACCTGAACATTTTGTGAGATTCACCCTCAGTTTTGCTTGTTGTGAACATGAAACACATCCCAAGCTGCTAAGATGTTGGTCAGACGTACGGCAGGCGGGATAGGCCAACGATAGATTTTATTTCACAGGATTAGAGGTTATCCATTTAATATGCTTTTAATGTTTTTTTAGAGTATTTTATTTAAATACAATACAAATAAATAATCTATTTATTTCAAAGCAGTCCAAAACAGTTTTCAGAAGATACAAATTTCCCATAGACATCCCCACTCTCTCTTTCTCTGTGCGATGCATGAAGCTTCAGAGCCGCTCCTACAAGATAATCATGTCCATCAGAAAGAAATTAAAGCACATGATCCTATTAAAGAAAAAACTCTTGCACACATAATCCATAATTTACATTATTGGAATGATGTGCAATGGAAATAAAAGCCTGCATTCATAAACTTTGCTCTTTTGAGCATGTTTCCCATTTAATGTCAACTGGCATGAGGATAATATTTCATCTAGTGCCATGAATCAAAGAGCAAACGCTGAACCATCTCAAAGGAGAGCATCCGCTACAGAGAGTCGCATGTGTGTTCAGTCTTTCTCGCGATCTCTCTCCGTCCCATCAGCATTATGAATGAAAGTCACACCAGTATGGGTAAGAAGTGTGTAGCGGTGTTCTTCCTGCGGGTTTTTCTCCCGCGCAGAGGCCTTCCATGAGCGCTCAGACCTACAAACATCTGCCGCTTCTTGTTCCTCCACTCGGCGGATGCGTATGTGTTATACCCGTTCTCCTCGATGCGCTCCTTCAGACGGCAGTTTATACCGTAGTTTCTCTAAAATGCATGAAACGAAAGAGTTATTACATTTCTGCACACCTAGTCGTGCTGGTGTTTGAAACATGGCAGCCGTTTTCTGCTGGTCTAAGGTGGTCTGTTAGCTCTAACTAGATTTAAGTACACAGGCTATCCATCTGATTAATCCTGCTTGGACTGGCTACTGACCATAAATGGTAATGTTAAACATAATGCATATATTGTACTGGATGCTAAAATAAGTAAGCTATTGGTTTGTTTTCCCTCTAAAAAATTGTAAACAGGATGACTGAATCCTGACTACAGCAACACTGTCTCAACCA
>JADLZN010007977.1:0-35282 GCA_018155175.1 Sinocyclocheilus anophthalmus
ACACATTAATAACACAGTAATGACACATTAATAACACTGTAATAACAGAAATAACACAGATAACACAATAATAACACAGTAATGACACATTAATAACACAGTAATAACACAAACATGACACATTAATAACACAGTAATAACTGGATATAACGCAGTAATAACATAATAAAAACAGTAATAAGGACAATAATAAACACAGTGAGACACATCATAACAGTATAACACAGTTAAATGCCACAGGTAATAACAGAAAATAATAGTAAAACACAGTATAACACAGTAATGACACAGAATAACAGAAGAACCAGTAATAACACAGTATAATTAACCAGTATGACACAGTAATAACCACAGCACTAAACATTAATAAAACCGTAATGAACAGTAATAGAAATAGCACGGTAATAACAGAAAAACACATTAATAACACAATATAACACCGTAAGGACAATCTATAATAACAGTAATAACACAGGATACGACAAGTAATAACAGGGAAAAAACAGTAATAAACAGTAATAAACACAGTCATGACACAGTACTTACAGAATATAACGCAGTAATAACAGTAATAACACAGTAATAACACAAAAATAACACAGGAATAACAAAGTAATAAAACAGGAATAACACAGTAATAACACAGTAATAAACACAGTAATAACACAGACATAACACAGTAATAACACATCAATAACTCAGTAATAACACAGGAATAAAACATTAATAACACAATAATAACACAGCAATAACACAGGAATAAAACAGTAATAACACATTAATAACACAGAAATAACACATTAACACAGAAATAACACAGGAATAACACATTAATAAACACAGTAAAACACAGTAATAACCCATAATGACACAGTAACACACAGTAATGACACATAATAACACTGTAATAACAGAACAACACCCTTAACACAGCATAACACAGTAAGGAACAGTAATAACAGAAATAACAGTAATAACGCAGAAATAACAGTAATAACGCAGTAATAAAATATTTATAACACAGTAATAACAGAAATAACGTACTACACAGGAATAACACATTAATAACACATTAATACCACAGTAATGACACAGTAATAGAAATAACACTGTAATAACAGAAATAACACATTAATAAAACAGGAACAACACAATAATAACACAGGAATAACAAAGTAACACATTAATAACAGAAATAACACAGGAATAAAACAGTAATAACACATTAATAACACAGTAATAACACAGTAATAACACAGATATAACACAGTAATAACAGATATAACAGTAATAACACAGTAATGACAGTAATAACAGTAATAACAAAGTAATAACAGATATAACAGTAATAACACAGTAATGACACAGGAATAACACAGTAATAATAGCACATTAATAACACAGTAATAAAACAGTAATAACACACGAATAACACAGTAATAACACAGTAATAACAGATAACTCAGTAATAACACAGTAATAACAGTAATAACACAGTAATGACAGTAATAACACAGCAATAACACATTAATAACCAGGAATGACACAATTAATAGAAATAAGCACGGTAATAACAGAAAAAAAAAACACATATAACACACTAATAAACACAGTAATGACACAGGAATAACAGAACTACTGTAATAACGCAGTAATAACAGTAAAAACACAGTAATAAGACAATAATAACACAGTAATGACACATTAATAACAGGAATAACACAGTAATGACACGTAATACAGAAATAATAGTACGAACACAGTAATAACACAGTAATGACACAGTAATAACAGAAGCAACAGTAATAACACAGTATAACACAGTAATAACAGAAATAACACAGCAATAACACATTAATAACAAAGTAATAACACAGTAATAGAAATAGCACTGTAATAACAGAAAAAACACATTAATAACACAATAATAACACAGTAATAACACAGTAATAACACAGTAATAACACAGGAATGACACAGTAATAACACAATAATAACAGAAATAACACAGTAATAAAAAAGAAATAACACAGGAATAACACAGAAATAACACAGAAATAACAGTAATAACACAGTAATAAAATATTTATAACACAGTAATAACAGAAATAACGTACTACACAGGAATAACACATTAATAACACAGTAATGGCACAGTAATAGAAATAAATCAGTATTAACAGAAATAACACATTAATAACAGCAATAACACAGGAATAACACAGACATAACACAGGAATAACTCAGTAATAACACAGTAAGACACAGTAATAACACAGTAATGACAGTAATAACAGTAATAACAAAGTAATAACAGATATAACAGTAATAACACAGTAATGACACAGTAATAACAATATTAATAACACAGTAATAACAGAAATAACAGTAATAACACGTAATAACACAGTAATAACACAGGAAAAACACAGTAATAACACAGTAATAACACGGTAATAACACAGTAATAACAAAGTAATAGCACATTAATAACACCGTAATAACACAGTAATAACACATTAATAACAAAGTAATAACACAGTAATGACACATTAATAACACAGTAATGACACATTAATAACACAGTAATAACACAGTAATAACACAGTAATAACAGAAATAACACATTAATAACACAATAATAACACAGTAATAACACAGTACTAGATAAATAGCACTGTAATAAAAGAAAAATAACACATTAATAACACATTAATAACACATTAATAACACATTAATAACGCAGTAATAACACGGTAATAACAGTAATAACGCAGTAATAAAATATTTATAACACAGTAATAACAGAAAAAACGTAATACACAGGAATAATACATTAATAACACAGTAATAACACATTAAAAACACAGTAATAACACAGTAATAACACATTAATGACACAGTAATTACAGAAATAACACAGTAATGACACATTAATGACACTGTAATAACTCAGTAATAACACAGTAATAACAAAGTAATAACACAGTAATAACGCAGTAATAACAGTAATAACACAGGAAAAACACAGTAATAACACAGTAATAACACAGTAAAAACAGTAATAAAAGAAAAATACGTAATACACAAGATAAAAAATAATAACCCAGTAAGGACATTAATAAACTCAGGAATAACAGAAAATAAACATTAATAACACCAGAATAAACACAAGGAACGACAGAAAATACACATATACCACAGTAATAACAGAAATAATTGTTAATTACACAGTAATAACCAGTAATGCGGACCACCGTAATAACCGAAATACCACTGTAGAAACATAATAATACACAGAATAAACATATAACGAACACAGGTTAAACCAGTAAAAACGTTATAATGAACACATTAAACACAGTACATGACAAAGTAATTACAGAGAAATAACAGTTCTAAACACAATAATAACACAGTAATACACAGAAATAACCAGTTAACTAAACAGGAAGAACACAGAAATAACACAGAAATAACACAGGAATAAAACATTAATAACACATTAATAACACAGAAATAACAGTAATAACACAGAAATAACACACTAATAACACAGGCTTAACGCAGTAATAACACAGTAATAACACAGTAATAACACAGATATAACACAGTAATAACACGGTAATAACAGTAATAACGCAGTAATAAAATATTTATAACACAGTAATAACAGAAATAAAGTACTACACAGGAATAACACATTAATAAAACATTAATCAGAACGAATGAATGAATCAGAATGAGTTTTTATTGCCAGGATGTTTACACATACGAGGAATTTTTTTTCGTGACAGAAGCTTCCACAGTGAAACAGAATGACAGTGACAGAACAAAACACACAGATAATAAAAAATAGAAAAATAAAACAAGTAAATAAGGAATAAAAATATACAAATCGACAATTGTATGTACAGGTATATAACAATAGACAGTTGTATGTACAGGTATAGTATGTGCAAATTGAAATGTAGACTGAGTGTGTGTGTTAGATAAATAAGTGTATGAGTGAATAAATAGTGTGTGTTCCACAGTTATTGTCAAGTGTTCATGAGACGGATGGCCTGAGGGAAGAAACTGTTCATGTGTCTGACCGTTCTGATGCTCAGTGCTCTGTAGCGCAGACCAAACGGCAATAGTTCAAAGAGGAAGTGGCCTGGGTGTGAGGGGCCCAGAGTGATTTTGCCAGCCCTTTTGCTCACTCTGGACGCGTACAGTTCTTGGAGAGAAGGGAGGGTTGTACCAATGATTAGCTCAGCAGTCCGACTACCCTCTGTAGTCTTCTGAGGTAAGATTTGGTAGCTGAGCTGAACCAGAAAGCTATAGAAGTGCACAGGACGGATTCAATGACTGCAGAGTAAAACTGTATCAGCAGCTCCTGTGCCAGGTTGAACTTCCTCAGCTGGCGAAGGAAGTAACAACCTCTGCTGGGCCTTTTTCACAAGGGAGTCAATGTGAGTGTCCCACTTCAAGTCCTGAGAGATATTGGTGCCCAGGAACCTGAATGTCTCCACTGCAGTCACAGTGCTGTCCATGATGGTGAGTGGGGGGAGTGCAGAGGGGTTTCTCCTGAAGTCCACGGTCATCTCCACAGTTTTTAGCGTGTTGAGCGCCAGGTTGTTGAGACTGCACCAGACAGCCAGCTGCTCGACCTCCTGTCTGTAAGCAGACTCGTCACCGTCCTGAATGAGGCCGATGAGTGTGGTGTCGTCTGCAAACTTCAGGAGCTTGACAGAGGGGTCTTAGAGGTGCAGTCGTTGGTGTACAGAAGAGCAGTGGAGAGAGAACACAACCCTGTGGAGCTCCAGTGCTGATCGTACAGGTGCTGGATGAGAATTTTCCCAGCCTCACTAGCTGCTGCCTGTCTGTCAGGAAGCTGTTGATCCACTGACAGACGGAGGTGGGCACGGAGAGCTGAGTTAGTTTGGGCAGGAGGAGGTTTGGGATGATGGTGTTAAAGGCCGAGCTGAAGTCCACGAACAGGATCCTCACATAATTCCCTGATCTATCCAGATGCTGCAGGATGAAGTGCAGTCCAATGTTGACTGCATCATCCACAGACATGTTTGCTCTGTAGGCAAACTGAAGAGGATCCAGCAAGGGTCCAGTGATGTCCTTCAGGTGGGCCAGCACCAGTCTTTCAAAAGACTTCATGACCACTGACGTTAGAGCCACAGGCCTGTAGTCTTTAAGTCCTGTAATTTTGGATTTCTTTATGATAGGGATGATGGTGGAGCGTTTGAAGCATGAAGGGACTTCGCACAGCTCCAGTGATCTGTTGAAGATCAGTGTGAAGATGGGGGCCAGCTGGTCAGCACAGGATTTCAGACAGGCTGGTGTAACACAGTCTGAAAGTCCCCGAGAATGATTAAAACAGAGTCCGGGTGTTGTTGTTCTGTGTCTGTGATCAGATCAGTGAGTTTCTGTAAAGCGGAGCTCACGTGCGCTTGCGGAGGAATGTAGACACTGATGAGAATGAACGAGCAAAACTCCCGCGGCGAATAGAATGGCTTGCAATTAATGAAGAGCACTTATAGATCTGAACAGCACATCTTCTTTAACACAGTAACATCTGTACACCACCTCTCATTGATGTAAAAGCATGTCCCCGCCACCACGTGATTTCCCCGTTGATTCTGCACCGCGGTCTGCTCTAAACAGCTGAAAGCTGAAAATACACGTAAGAAACCGAAAATAACACATAAATAACACAGTATACACCCAGGAATGACAACATTAACACATTAATAACACAGTAATAACATGGTAATAACAGAAATTACTCAGGAATAACACATTAATGACACAGTAATGACACAGTAATGACACATTAATAACACTGTAATGACACAGTAATAGAAATAACACTGTAATAACAGAAATAACACATTAATAAAACAGGAACAACACAATAATAACACAGGAATAACAAAGTAATAACACAGTAATAACACATTAATGACACAGTAATAACAGAAATAAAAGTAATAACGCAGGAATAACACAGTAATAACGCAGTAATGACATTAATAACTCAGTAATAACACAGGAATACACATTAATAACACAGTAATAACAGTAATAACAAAGTAATAACAGATATAACAGTAATAACACAGTAATGACAGTAATAACAGTAATAACAAAGTAATAACAGATATAACAGTAATAACACAGTAATGACAGTAATAACAGTAATAACAAAGTAATAACAGATATAACAGTAATAACACAGATATACCAGTAACACAGTAATAACACAGCAATAACAAAGTAATAACACATAAATAACACCGTAATAACACAGTAATGACACAGTAATAACAGAAATAACAGTAATAACACAGTAATGACAGTAATTACAGAAATAACAGTAATAACACAGTAATTACACATTAATAACAGTAATAACACAGTAATGACACAGTAATAACACAGCAATAACACAGTAATAACACAGAAATAAACAGTAATAACACAGTAATGACAGTAATAACAGTAATAACAAAGTAATAACAGTAATAACAGAAATAACAGTAATAACACAATAATAACACAGTAATGACACAGTAATAACAGAAATAACAGTAATGACACAGTAATAACACAGCAATAACACAAATAACACAGTAATAACAGTAATAAAACAGTAATAACACATTAATAACACAGGAATAACACAGTAATGACAGAAATAACAGTAATGACACAGTAATAACACAGCAATAACACTGGAATAAAACAGTAATAACACAGTAATAACACAATAATTACACAGTAATAACACAGAAATAACACATTAATGCACAGGAAGAACAGTATAAACAAATTAACAGAAAGAACAGTAATAACACAGTAACAACGTCAAGTAATAAGAAACATAAACAGTGAATAATACATTAATAAACACCAGATTGAACAGAAATAACAGTAATAACACAAGTAATCACAGAAATAACAGTAAGAAACACAGTAATGACACCAGTAGGGACACCGTAATAACAAACTTAAAAAACAGTACTACCAGTGAATAAACAACAATGACACAGTATGACGTAATACACAGGAATAACACATTTATAACACAGTAACAATGTAGTAATGGCACAGTAATAACACAGTAATGACACAGGAATAACACAGTAATGACACATTAATAACACAGTAATAACACAAACATGACACATTAATAACACAGTAATAACACATTAATAACACAGTAACAATGTAGTAATGGCACAGTAATAACACAGTAATGACACAGTAAGACAGAAATAACACCATAATTACACAGTAATAACGCAGTAATAACACAGTAATAAAACAGTAAGTACACAGTAATAACCGAAATAACACAGTAATACCAGAAATAGTGTAATACACAGGAATAACACATTTATAACACTGAAATAACACAATAATAACACAGTAATGACACATTAATAACACAGTAATAACACAAACATGACACATTAATAACACAGTAATAACAATTTAAACACAGGAACAAGTAGTAATGGCACAGTAATAACACCTTAATGACACAGTATAAAGAAATAAACACATAATAACACGGAAAACAGTAACGACAGAGAAGATAACAGTAAAACCAGAGTATTTGTAATTAACAGAAATAACTGTAATAACAGTAAAACACTGTAATAAAGAAATAAACAATTTAATAACAGGAAAATAACAGTAATAACACAATTAGTATGACACATTAATAACACAGGAAAATAACACAGTAACACGTAGTAATGACACAGTAATAAAACGTAAGGAGCATGGAGTACTTATCGAAAATAACAGTAATAAAAAATTAATAACACGTAAGAACAGTAAATAACCCAGTAGTAAGTAATGCACCGTAATAAACAGAAATAACACAATTAACAGGAAATAACACAGGAATTAACACCAATAATAACACTGGAATAAACACATTAATAACACAGGATCGAACACCAGTAATAACAGAAATAACAATAATACAAAGTAAAAACAGTAATAACACAAGAATAACGCAATAAATAACACAGTAATAACACAGTAACAAATCAGTAATGACTCAGTAATAACATAGTAATGACACAGTAATAACAGAAATAACACTAATAACAGAAATAACACAGTAATAACACAATAATAACACACTGGAATAAAACAGTAATTACATAGTAATGACACAGTAATAACAGAAATAACAGTAATAACACAGTAATAAAACAGAAATAACACAGGAATAACACATTAATAACAGTAATAACTCAGTTATAACACAGTAATAACACAGGAATAACAAAGAAATAACGTTATAACAGAAATAACACAGTAATAACACAATAATAACACAGTAATAACAAAGTAATAACACAGGAATAACACATTAATAACACAGTAATGACACAGTAATAACACAGCAATAACACAAATAACACAGTAATAACAGTAATAAAACAGTAATAACACAGAAATAACACAGTAATAACACATTAATAACACTGTAATAACACATTAATAACACAGTAACAATGCAGTAATGACTCAGTAATAACACAGTAATGACACAGTATTAACAGAAATAACAGTAATAACACAGAAATAACACACTAATAACACAAATAAACACTTGGAATAAAACACATTAATACACAGTTAATGACACAGTAAATAACAGAAATAACACTAAATAACAAGCAAAACACCACCAGTAATAACACAATAATAACCACACTGGAATAAACATACATAACACAGTAATGACACAGAATAACAGAAATACCAGTATACACAGTTAATAACACAGTAATAAAGTAATACAGAAATAACACAGTGATAATACAGGAATAACACAGTAATAACACATGAATGACACAGTAATAACAGAAATAACCGTAATTACACAGTCCCCCCCCCCCCGCAGTAATAACACCGTAGTAATAACACAATTAAGAGCACAGAGTAACCACGTGTAATAAGACAACAGTGAGAACACAGTAATAAACAGTAATAACCCAGGTAATAACACATAACAACGGTAGCAATGAACCATTAATAACACAGTAATGAAACAGTTAATGACAGGTAAATACAGTAATAACGCAGTACATAACACAGTTGACATAAACAGTAAACAACGTTTAGTAATGACACCATATAACACAGTAATGCCACAAGTAATGACAGGAAACACAGTAATAAACGCAGTATAACACCAGTAATAAACAGTAACAACGTAGTCAGTAATGACACATTAATAACACAGTAATGACAAAGTAATTACAGAAATAACAGTAATAACAAATTAATAACACAGTAATAACACAGTAATAACAGAAATAACATTACTAACACATTAATAACACATTAATAACACAGTAATAACGTAGTAATGACACATTAATAACACAGTAATGACAAAGTAATTACAGAAATAACAGTAATAACACAGTAATGACACAGTAATTCAGAAATAAAACAGTAATAACACAGTAATAACAGAAATAACAAAGGAATAACACAATAATAACACAGTAATAACAGAAATAACAGTAATAACACAGGCATAACACAGTAATAACACAGTATCACGTAGTAATGACACATTAATAACACAGTAATGACACAGTGATTACAGAAATCACAGTAATAACACAGAAATGACACAAGAATAACACAGTGACAACAGAAATAAAACAGGAATAACACAGTAATAACAAAGTAATAACAGAAATAACACAGTAATAACACAGTAATGACACAGTAATAACAGGAATAACACAATAATAACAGAAATAACACAGTAATAACAGAAATCCCCTCCCCCCCCCCACGTAAGTAAAACACAGTAAGACACAGTAATAACGAAATAACCCCAGTAATAAACACCGTAATGACACAGTAATAAAGAATAACAGAAATAACAGTAATACACACAGTAAGAAACGTAAGGACACAGTAATACAGAATAACAGTAAGAAACGTAATAACAGAAAATAACACAGTAATAACGTAGTAATGACACATTAATAACACAGTAATGACAAAGTAATTACAGAAATAACAGTAATAACACAGTAATGACACGTAATAACACGGTAATAACATGATAATAACACAGTAATAACACTGTAATAACACAGTAATAACACAGAAACAACACAGTAATAACGCAGTAATAACAAAGAAATAACACAGTAATAACACAGTAATAACAGATATAACTCAGTAATAACACAGTAATAACGTAGTAATGACACATTAATAACACAGTAATGACAAAGTAATTACAGAAATAACAGTAATAACACAGTAACAACGTAGTAATAATAAACATAACAGTAATAATACATTATTAACACAGTATTAACAGAAATAACAGTAATAACACAGAAATAACACACTAATAACACAGGCTTAACGCAGTAATAACACAGTAATAACAGAAATAACAGTAATAACACAGTAATGACACAGTAATTACAGAAATAACAGTAATAACACAGTAATAAAATATTTATAACACAGTAATAACAGAAATAAAGTACTACACAGGAATAACACATTAATAAAACAGTAATAAAACAGTAATAACAAAGTAATAACACAGTAATGACACATTAATAACACAGTAATAACACATTAATAACACATTAATAACACATTAATAACACATTAATAACACATTAATAACACATTAATAACACATTAATAACACATTAATAACACATTAATAACACATTAATAACACATTAATAACACATTAATAACACATTAATAACACATTAATAACACAGTAATAACACAGTAATAACACAGTAATGACACAGTAATAACACAGAAACAACACAGTAATAACGCAGTAATAACAAAGAAATAACACAGTAGCTAATAAATATTTTAACCACATAATAGGCAAAAAAATAACACAGGATAACACAATAATAACACAGGAAAACACAGAATAAAACAGGGAATACTCAATAATAAACACGGAATAGAAACAGTAATTACACAGTAAGGGGAACACAGTAATACCGCTAATAACCGTAAATTACCAGTAATAAACACCGTAATAACACATTAATAGCCGCAGTAACAACGTTGTAATAACAGACATAACAGTAATAACACAGTAATAACACAGATACAACAAAGGAATAACACAGTAATAACAAAGGAATAACACAGTAATAACACAGTAATTAATAACGCAGTAATAGCCAGTGGACAAAGTTGTAATAACAGCAATAACACCGTAATAACACAGGAATAACACAGTAATAAAGCAGTAACGTAAATAACAGGGAAATACAGTAAAAAAACACCAAAGTTTAATAACACATTAATAACACAGGAATAACACAGTAACACAGGAATAACACAGGAGAAACACATTAATAACACAGTAATAACACCCTAATAACACAGTAATAACAAAGAAATAACACATTAATAACACAGTAATAACAGTAATAACACTAGTAACAATGTAGTAATAACAGACATAACTGTAATAACACATTAATAACACTGTAATAACACATTAATAACACATAAATAACACAGTAATAAAACATTATTAACACAGTTATAACAGAAATAAGACAGTAACAACACAGTAATAACATAGTAAAAGAAATAACAGTAATGACACAGTAATGACACAAGTAACAGTAACAACACAGTAATAACAGCAATAACACAGTAATAACAAAGTAATAGATATATATAAAACATTAATAACACATTATAACATATCTTCTTTTACTGAAACCAATATTTTGTGCACTAAAAAATGTCTCAATGTAGATTTTGATCAGCGTAGAGATCGGACTGTTTTAGAGATCGGCCAGTAGTTACTGCACACTGCTGGATTGGGATGAGTTTATTTTACAACAGAAGTGGCACAATTGCATGTTCAAAACTAGCTGGAACAACACCATTGGCTAAAGCACTGTTAACTATAGCCATTAGCATAGGACTAATAATAGAAGAAAAAAATATTTGACAATGCTTTTCTTTTTAATTTTTTATTCAAAGAATTCTGAAAAAAAAAACACGAAGCAGCCCATCAGTTTACATCTCTAAAATGAATCAGCATAGTAGAACGATTTCTGATGACACTGAAGACTGGAGTAATGATGCTGAAAATTCAGCTTTGATCAACATTATATCAACTCATTTTTATTTGAATTTTCACATTACTTCCTATTTACATATAATGCATATAATTTGCATATAACCTCCAAACTTAGTCATCTGAACCTCTTTCACCTCAATTTATATAGTGCATAATTTAGAGGCAAATTTTGTTTAAAAAGGAGTTACAAATACTCACTGACCATTCTGGTAGCTAATGTTTTAATTGGCATTAAAGCGTGCTAGTTACTCATTAAGAGAAACAGGCTCATAAAGAGAAATATAGGCTAGTTATAAAGAACTACGGAGTAAATTATACATTACTGTGCAAAATAATTGAGATGGCATAAAAAAAGTATAAAAGACATGGCAAGGCAACACAGCTTGAGTTAGGAGGCAAAACATCTACTGAAACACGTGCCTGATCAGAAGGACTCGTGTTCGGTGTCCACAGAGCGTGTCAGCGGTCAGCAGAGAGACTGCAGCACAACAGATGCACACAGCTGTAGACCAACATCTGATGCCTTCAGCTGAAAAACCTGCAATAACACACACCGTACACTCATTACAGAGCATCACAAAATCTGCCCATTCCAGATTCAACTTAATATAAAACATCAACACATTACAAATAAAATAACTTATTTTAATTAGCCTATATGAATTACATAAATGTGCAAAGTGTTGTAAAATCTTTCCGATTTGACTGTATAGGCTGTGAGATCATATTTCCTTCATGTTCATATTGTTACAAATAATAGCTAAAGACACAGTGTACAGTATTCAATGTCAAATACACTGCACTTACATTTAATCATTCAGCAGATGCTTTTATCCAGTGACTTACAAATGAAGGCAATAGCAGTAAAAACAACAAAACAGCAACAGTACACAAGTGCTGTGACACAGGTCATGGTTAGCCTAGCACAGCACACGTAGCAAGGTTCAAATATATAATAAATATAAAGAAAAGGTAGATATAGAAGAGAATGAATAGATAAAGCTAGTGTTAGAGGGTCAACTTATTATTTTATAACAATTAAAAAGAAAACAAGTAGCTAGAATAGAATAAAATAGAATAGAGAATGCTTCACATTATTTTATTACTGCGTTTGTACTTAATCATATTCAAAATAAACATTTATTAAGTGAAGTGACATGTGGCCAAGTATGATGAACCATACTTGATAGTGCTCTGCATTTATCCCATCCAAAGTGCACCCACACAGCAGTGAACACACACCCGGAGCAGTGGGCAGCCATTTATGCTGCGGCGCCCGGGGAGCAGTTAGGGGTTCAGTGCCTTGCTCAAGGGCACCTCAGTCGTGGTATTGAAGGTGGGAGAGAGCACTGTACATTCACTCCCCTCACCTACAATCCCTGCCGGTACGAGACTCAAACCCGCAACCTTTGGGTTACGAGTCCAACTCTCTCACCATTAGGCCACGACTTCCCCTTAAGAGGCCTTGAACAAGTGAAACACGTTTCTCAGTATGAAAACTGTTAAGGCATTTTTTAAAAACCTAGCTAAAACAATTTGACTCTGTAAATATCTCAATTAAAACAAAAACAGTTCTGCATAAAGACCTCAGTCATCCCTGAAAAATTTATACGATTAATATGAATATCTTAAATATTCTCTAAAGTATGACAACAAATGCACACTTCAGTGATGAAATCACTGCAGATAAACAATGAATATATAAATTAGTTCACCACATCACGACAGAAATGTTACGGACAAGACAACTCGCCCTTCTCCGTCATTCTTGTTCTGCTGTTAAAGGTTTTATTTGATTAAATGCATGTTTCACTTGTTCAAGACGCTGCATTGATTAAATATACAGTATAACACACGCATTCTGTGTCTTAAGCAGTTATTTGTAAGTCAAATGCAAAAATTGTACAATAGTTAGACATTATATTTTCAAAATTAAAGGTATCTATTCTCATTTTAATCAGTTAATGCAGTATAACATCCATTAATGATATTTTTAGTACAACATTGCTGTACGTAACTTCTTATGCAGGTATAGGCAGAAAAGTGATTTTATTTAAAAGTTTAGTCGAAATGCATGTGAAGATCATATCTAATAAAATAGCGTCACGTGTTCTGCAGCTGTATTGCTGTTATATATTGTAATAATTCTATATTTAAGCCGCTGCCACCACCTTTAATTCTTTAAGCCAGTGTGGTCTGGCACCAGAAGACAACACACCACCACAACTTCAATCACAACAGGTCATTTTATTAAGAGAAGGGACTGCAGGACAGGCTAAACACAACCCAGAAAGCCCTAGGGCAGTGTGCTACAGAAATTCACTCACTTCATTGGTGACAATCCATAAGATCAAATACAAAGAGTGACACTTCAAACTCATGTGAAATGCGTCTTATGCACTTGCAAAATAATACCTGCCCCCTAAACCCTCCCAGTTTCAGTCTTACCCACCCTCACTGTTACCAGAAACACAACTTTATTAAATACATCAATTTAAAATGAAAATATAAAACCACTCAACTTGCCCCATGGGTTAGGGTCATATCCATCATCTGCAAACAAACATTTATTTATATTTTCCCTGATGTTGCATTAATTAAACCAGTCATTACATGACTAATTCTAATCAACCCAAAGGCCTTAATGAACAACATTCCTCTCAGGAGTGGGCCGATGTGTCTCACAATATCGTCTCCCTACCCTTAGACACTATGTTAACATCTCTTTACAACTGATACTTTAATATTTCTATCAATTAAAAACTCTTTAATCCAATTATATATTCTTCCACCTATTCCTATTTGAGCTAATTTAATTAGCAAACCCTCTTTCCATAACATATCATAAGCTTTCTCAACATCAAAGAAAACTGCTATTATTGTTTCTTTATTGATCAAAGCTTTCCTAATATCTGATTCTAATTTGATAATTGAATCCATTGTTCCTCTTCCACGTCTAAAACCACTTTGATATGGAGAGAAAAAGTTATTCTTCTCCATATTATACATCAACCGGTCAGTAATCAGTAATTTTTTCCATTAATTTACATAAATGTGAAGAGAGAATTAGTTATTTAGAGGGTTACTTGGATCTTTACCCGGTTTCTTAATAGGGATAATTAACGCTTCTTTCCAACCCTGGGGTAAAACCCCTTCCTCCCATACCCTATTATAAAATTCCAGAATTATACTCAATGATTCATCACTTAACTTTTTTAACTTTTTTAACATAACATAGCTAATTTCGTCTTGTCCTGGAGTTGAAGCCTTCAATCATGAAGCTGAAAACGGAACATCTAATGGGCTATTTGTAGTTCTCTTTATTTCCCTTATGTATGGATGTTCTATTAACAGCTTCTCTCTCATATCCTTACTTTCCTTCGTCAGGTTATCTGAGCTATTAACTCTTGAAAAGTCTTTCCTGAACATTTCTCCTTTGTCTTTATCACATACTGTGATTTTTTCCCCAATATTTAACACTGGATAATCCTATTCTCTCCTAATACCACTCATCTTTTTAATCATACTCCACACTTCCTCAACTGGAGTATTTTTCACAATTTCATCACAAAACATTCTCCAATACTCTTTCTTCACTGCCCTTATTATTTTCCTAGTTTCTGCCTGAGTTTTCTTATATATTATCATATTTTGCCAGTTATGAGTCCTCTTCAGTTTTTTGAATGCCTTCCTTTTCCTTCTAACTGCTATTGATCATTTCTCATTCCAAGAAACCAGAGTGATTGTGGAATGTGCTTTTATACCTGTGCTGCGGGGCATCATGGGAAATGGGAGAAACCAAGTTTGGGGGGGGGCACTTTTAATTATATGGCTTTACAATGCAGAAATATTTATAAATGACTGGTAATAAAGTCATTATATTATAAAGCTTATATGAAGTTTATATAAAGTTTATAGGTTATTTGGCTAATTTAATTCCTGGTTACTGCCTGCTTGTAAATATTGTGCCCATGGGCATAAATGACATTAATCAGGTATTTACAAATAGATATATGAATCAAGTAAGTTCAGTGTTGAGTAGGGTTGGCTATCGTTTGAATTTGATCAATTCTGATTCTTCTTATCGATTCCCAGTTTCGATTCCAATGTGATTAAACAATGAGTACAAACCATTATTATCTGTAGTCCTTTTACTTCCCCCATTTATTGGAGCTGAATGCCATAAACAGAAATCAACAGGCTAAAACAGGCATGTAATTTATGAATAAATGATTAAATGACTCACTCAAGATGTACTAGTTTCTTTACTGGATGAATCAGCGTTCTTGAATGAATCTCTTGATTGATTCAAAAACAAATACATTTTAACAGCTCCTTTTCACCACCTACTGGCGTAACAGTGTAATCCATAAATCTTCATGGGTGATTTATTCTATTTTAATCGCTACCATACACACCGTACACACAGTTTATATCTGAACTACAAACTTTTATCCCAGTACTTCTGTGATTTGAATGTTTGTAACAGAAATAATGACGCTGTGTGGCTGAAAAGACTGTGAAGCTGTTTCATTCATGACAGACAGCTGCTCTCTTTAGGTCAATGGCAGCGCGAACGCAGATTTAAATGTTCAAATCACACTGGTGTGATCGTACGCTGCACAGATAAACCGATTGATCACAACATTGATCGCACACGTCAAAAAGGTTGAAGAATGAAACAGACGAATCATTGTAATCTAGGAATATAATCACGTTGGGGTTTGAATCGTGTTCGCTAACTTTAACGATCTATTAAATTAAAGTGATTTGTCATGTTGGTGGTGACACCTCTCTTGCAACATTTTTAGCTATCACAGATATTATACTTAGCTTTTTTGGCTTCTGATCGCAAATGTAGCCAAACTTAGGAGTGCTTAAATTAGCGAGCAAGGTCCTGGCAGATCGCTAGCTCAGGTCCTCACAGATGAAGAAGAAAAAAGCGCATAGGAATCGATAGGCGGAAGCGAAGTTTTAATTTGACAACAAGTATCCGATTCTGGAATCAGAATCGATTTTCGATTCCCAACCCTAGTGTTGATTCAGTTCAGATCAACAACAGCGCTGATGTTCATCCATGAAATGGCCGTCTAGGAGACGAGGTCTTCACTGGGGATCTGTCTCTGGTCTCCGCTGACATTCAGGGCTGTAGAGGTCATCTCTAGGTCTCATATTCCGATCTGATCTGGCTAGACATGAAGAAATAAAGTAGTGTCAGAATTGCGCGAGTTAAGACAACAAAGTCGAAGTGCCGAAACGAAACCGCATGGCGCTTCTGCACTCGAAATTGTGAGAAAAAATTAAAACTGCAAGACAAAAGTCCGAATTGCGAAAGAAACTCGCAACTGTCAATTCATATTTCCCAATTCAGACTTTTCTTGCACTTCTGGGAAAAGAGAGTTGTGAGACATAAACCCGCAATTCTGAGACGAGAAATCTGAATTGTGAGATACAAACACGCAGTTGTTAGGAAAAAAAAGAATGTCACAATTACATTTCTGAGGTTGATGAAGACAAGGTACTTAAAATTATTAATCAGTTGAAAAATTCAAGGGCTAAGGAAATATTTGGAATGGATACCACATTTATATTTAAAAAAATATCTAGTGCTGAATTTTTTAAGCCATTGGTTAATATGATAAATCTGTCTATTAGAGAGAGTAAATTCCCATCACATTGGAAAACCTCTATTATAAATCCTTTAAGGCAGGATCAACTAATGAGGTTCAGAATCATAGACCAATTGCTATACTCCTTGTAACATCAAAAATCCTGGAGAAGTTGGAGGCAGAACTTATCAACTATCTAGAGAAAAATGATCAAATTCCCTCTAATCAGTTTGGTTTTAGACCCAAGATTTCAACAGAAATGGCAAACTGTTATTTCACAGAATTTATTAAGGGAGCTTTAGATTGTGGTAATGTGGTAGGCGCAGTATTTTTGGACCTCAGAAAGGCATTCGACACTGTAAATCATGAAATACTCATACATAAAATCAATATGTTCAGTTTCTCCCACCAGGCAATTAAATGGTTTAGATCATATTTGGAAGCTAGAGATCAGTGTGTTAACATAAATAACTCAAGATCATCGTCACAAAATAATGAGATGGTCTTCCTCAAGGGTCAATTTTAGGTCCTCTGTTGTTTTCCTGATACATTAATGATCTACCAAATTGTTGTAAGGAAACTAAATGTCAGTTATATGCAGATGACACAGTTAGCAGCAGATATATTAACAATTGAAATGACTGGTGTTTCACAGTGGCTTCAAAAGAACTGCTTGACTTTGAACTCTTCAAAAACAATGTTTCAATGTGTTTCTCAATCAGAAGGAAAGAAATGACTGGTTTTACGATTATGATCGACCAAAAGGCAATGGAAACACTTAGTGATTTAAAATTTCAATTAAAATTTGAAACTCAATTCAAAACAGATTTTTGAACATTGATAGTTGTACAGAGTCTTAGATTTTTGTTACGTTTACTGTACTTGCTATTTTACTTTTATTTTATCTGTATTTTAAAAGCCTCACCAGGGTCTGGGGCTGCAAATTAGCCATTGGCTTCTGTGTGTAGAGCATCTGCAATGTTATTCTGCATTGTTCCTGTTAAATTATCAACTAAAGAAAAATAAAATGAAATAAAATTTTAAATGTTTTATCCCATTCAAGGAAATAAGCTTCTGTGCTTAGCAGATGTTTTTATGCAAAACAAGTTACAAACGAGTCTTTAATGCAGAAAGAGTCGCCTGGATGTTCATCAAAAGAAGAAACTCGTGCAGGTTTGAACATCATGAGGGCGAGTATATGATCACAGAATACCCATTTCTGTCTGAACTCATCACCTGCACAAGAAGCAGGAAGCTGTGTGTCGGAGCCCCAGCGAAAGTGCACCGGATGACTTACAGCTCCGGGGCTTTGGTGAATGCTACAAATTTAACTGAAGCACAGTAGATTTATCACTCAAACTCATGCTTACCCATATCTCTATATTTTAGACTAGCAGTTCCTCACCATCATTTCTCTCTCATTTGATTCTGGCACATTTTTTCACACAGTCTTTTATTGATGTCAGTACTTGCGAAGTGATTTTCCATGGATCTCCAGTTACTCTTGATGTGGCTGATATAGCAGTAGTGTGAGTTACAGTAAATGAATGAAGCTGGATCTTTAGAAACACTTCCTTCCCTCCGAATGTGTTTACACAGTAACGGAGGAGGAGATCCTGCTCGTCTGTGTCTGGATCGATCGTACCTCTGTTTCTTTTTCTTAGTCTTGATGAGTGGCTTCAGGAGTTTCGTAGAGATGTGGAATTTCTTTAAAGACTAAAAGTCACGTTTGAGTATGAAATGTTGTATTTGTGCACTGGTAAGAAATACGATAATCATGGAATTCTCACGGAAATCATGTTTTCTGTTCCTGAGAGTGTTTCAGGATCCAGATGAAGATGAGTCTCTTGCTGCTGTGAAGATCTGGGGCTGATTCAGAGCTGATCGAGCTGCTTTGTCATGGTTGTGTCTGCAGGGAAAAGAAGGCCAGGTACACTGATTTACTGATGAATCGTTCACTGAAATGGCTGATTTCTTTCTCCATGTTGGGAAGGTTTCTCTCTGGAAATACAGTGATTCTCACGCAGGAACACTTCTTATAATGCTGATATAATGACTTCAGTCGTCCGTGATTGTAGGGGTGTCCCCGACTAAGGAGTTCATGTTCGAATCTTGTGGATATTCGACTGATAGTTGAATCATATGTTTTGGAGGCGGGGCAAAATACATTACCAAGAGTCAAGTCAGACATTCGACAGTCATAATAGGGCCTTTCGCACCGCTTTAATTCCAGAACTAAATGTACGGTACTAAAGTACTGGAACGATTTTGCACGAACTATTTCCCAGTACATTTAAAGGGTTGCATTCGCACCGACAGTGTACTAGGAAGTGGCGTAAGGGTTCGTACTAAGAAGTGACGTCATTTGTGCGCGGCGTTCAACAACAGAAAAAAAGAAGAACAACATTAACAACAGGAGGATGAGGACGCTGTGATCGGAGCAGTGTTTTTGTTGTCTCGCGGGTTTCACAATAATGGACATGGAATGTCGACGTATACGTAAAGCGACTGAAAGAACGGAAAGGAGGACTAAGAACCTCCAGCAACAACTGGCAGTGCTACATTTGCTACAAGTGCCTGCACTTCAGCATCCGTCCATCTATCGCTGTTCTCCCTACTTGCGAATAAGTTGACATGCTTACAGTATGTACGGCGTTTTAAATCATGGCGGGTGAAGGCGTTTTCGTACGCGTTTGGCCAATCAATGTCTACTTAAGTCACGATTAGTACCAGTTGTGCCGGCTAGACCCTGCTCCGGAGTAGGAGCTAATTTGGTTCTCGAAAAAGGCAGTCCGGTACTAAAATCGCTCCCAGTTCCGGCGGTGCGAACACGCCAAAAAGTGGGTAGTTCCACAATTATTTCTGGTACTATGAAAAGGTTCCCAAGGTGCAGAAGGCCCTAATTATGTTAACACACAGGGAAAATGTGTAACGGACGCCTCGCAGATACAAAAATAATGTTTTATGTTTTGATTAAAAGATAGTTAACATTAAACCCTAAGAATTCACAACATTTTTTACAACAGTGTTCTCAGTATAACGTTATGTATGTGACAGCAGTTATTAATGTTCTGCATTTCTGATTTGAGCTGCGTGCTGAAGATGACCAGTAGAATGAAGCAGCAGGTTTTTAATCAATGGGATTTAACTCATCATTTATCTCATATAGAATACGCTTCGTTATTTGTACAACATAATGTTAATATTACGACTTATAGGCTATCTGCACCGAATACACATGAACGTGTCTGCGCGGCTCTGAATGAACTCCTTTTGTGGACGCGTTCTTCACGCATCAACGTGCAGAAACACAGCAACTAAACTCTAAAAATTCACAGCGTTTTATTATAATAGTGTTCTCATTGTAATGTTATGTATCTGACAGTCCCAGTCATAGTTATTCATATTCTGCATTGTTGTTTGTCCTGCTCGCGCTGCTCGCTGAAGAGATAATCACCGTAGTACTGCATACAATGAAGTGCTTTACTGCAGCGCAACTCAACCACATGCATCTTATACGAGATAAATAATATATACACGACATATATAAACCAGCTGAAATGTTTTGAAATCACTTGTGCCCTACCTTTTCTAAAAAATCCAGTCGAGTCTGGTTAAAGTTTTAAATCTCTGCCAAGATGCTCCTCTGTCGAGCACGGATTATGGAAAGTCAAACTTAAATCTATAGAGCTGATTGGATTTATTCACGCACGTTAAAATAATTTTGAAGCTTCTTTTTTTTCAGATTCTTATTAACAGCATTATTTTAATAGGCTGTATATTAACTTATTGGGAGAAAACCGGTAGTTCTATGTAAAATCAGACATTGAGCACCCCCATATAGCCAAAATAGCATGATCATAACACCTCTGAATATTCGACTGTGAGACTGGTGTCGAACTAGGCTCCTCCTATTGAAGCATTGAATCTTCCATTATTCGAGCTCACCCCTAGTGATTTGTCACACAGGAGAATTTATCCTATTAACACAAAGTTCAGTTTTCACATCTGGTTACTTTTAGCTGAAGATAGAAAAGGAAGCATGTTGTTGTATTTTAATGTCCACAGATTTTCCATCCTTGAGATAAGCACTGAACATCCTACAGTTATCAGCACCACAGGAAAAGAGAAACAAGGAAACAAGAAAGAAACAAGGTTTTAATATTGGTTTTGGGATTGGAAGAGTCCAGTTTTTATGTAGCCTGTTGATTTCTGTTTATGGCATTCAGCTCCAATAAATGGTGTGAAAAAAAGAGACACAGAATAAATGTTTGATATCATTATTTAATCACATTGGAATCAAAACTGGGAATCGATAAGAAGAATCAGAATTGATCAAATTCAAACGATAGCCAACCCTACTCAACACTGAACTTACTTGATCTGAATAATAAACAAGCTGATCTGACACGATCTGTCTGGTATAAAGCGCTGTAGAATAAAGGTGATTGATTATGCTGATGATATCAGAGGTGAGCCGTGTGACTGTAAATGCTGTTTTCTCCACTGTTTTCCAGCTCTCTCGTCCTGCCAGAGGCTGTAATTACTTCAGCATCAGGCCTCAGCTTGCATCTGGATCTCAGGCCTCGGCCGTCCCAGCGAACGGGGCTGGGTTTTTGTGACGTGTGAAGAAAAGCATGATTCCTGCACTATCTAATGCTAATGCTGAAGGTTATCGTTTCAGCGTAGAACACAGAATGCTTTTAATGACAAACTTACATTAAGACATGCACAGACTGAAGGTTGAAGACGTGTCTTTTTTTCCAGAAGGTTTTCATTGATGCTGTGTGTTTGAGGAACAGCTCAGTCTTTTCCTCTGTCATTTGTGAGCGACTAAATGTGTCTGTGTGAATGTTTCTGGATGAAATGTACAGTAACGGATGACGAGGCTCAGGATCTGAATCAATGCCCTGATCTAGACAAGTCAAATCACTGTTATTTATATAGCGCTTTTTACAATACAGATTGTGTCAAAGCATCAGTATTAAACAGGAAAAAACTGTGTTGAATTCATTGTTCTTTTGTTTTTATTCAGGGATCGAAACTCAGCCATCAAGTGTTTGCTATAACTTTGATTTCAATCTAATGGGGTTTTGTTCATATAATGTTGTTGACCTGCTATTTATAGCATTTTATGAGCATATATAATGTGAGCATGTGTCATGTAAACATCCTTTACGGTTATGAAGATACCCCAAATCATATGTGGTCATAATTGTATATAAGATTGGTTTTTATGCATGTGTGGGCAGAGTTTTTGTAGCATTTACACCATTTGACCAGCATGTGACGTTTCAAACACTGAATCATTCTGTGACTCTTCTGCTGATTCAAAGTTTCGGAGGGCTTCGTTTGATCATCACAACTGTTTTCATCTTGCTCTTCTTCTGGCTGGAGCGCAACTGAAGCTGCTTCGTCTTGAAACCCTCTGTAGGTGCATTTCTGCCGTCTTCTGGGATGGAGTGTGAAGCCCAGATGGAGGAGAAAGAAAAAGAAAATAAATCCCAATCAATCGTTGCTATCTCACCTGTTTTTACCAGACTATACACACGCCTTACTGTTTCGTTGCTTTCGAATAACTCTTCAATGTATGACATTAACTATATGATTAACTATATATCCCATAACCCATATCTAATCATTCACACACACACACACACACAACCACAACACATAATTAATATATATATATAGATATATATATAACAAAAGCATGTTATTAATCACTGCTATTATTACTCTGTATACTGTACATTCATATATCTATTTGTAAATACCTGATTAATGTAATTTATACCCATGGGCACAATATTTACAAGCAGGCAGTAACCAGGAATTAAATTAGCCAAATAACTGAGCCTATAAACTTTATATAAACTTCACATAAGCTTTATAATATAATTACTTTATTACCAGCCATTTATAAATATTTCTGCATTGTAATGCCGTATAATTAAAAGTGCCCCCCCCCCAAACTTGGTTTCTCCCATCTCCCATGATGCCCCGCAGCACAGGTATAAAAGCGCATTGCACAATCACTCTGGCTTCTTGAGTGGATCCAGCAAGATGGCTGCCAGTGGAGGTGAGTGAGTGCTGCTAGAGTTATGTGTTGGGTGTCCGGGTCATTATAAAGTGTTACAAGATACAGTGTTAAAAACAGCAGGCCTGTGTTAACAGTTCCCTCTCTAGTTGTGTTAGAATAATCCTGTGATCGCCGCATGGTTTACTGTGTTTAGTGAAGTGTGTTTGTGTTGCTGATCGTGTTTTCAGGGCCTTTGGCTTCAGTAAATGGAGCTGATTCATCGGTCTCTCATAACCTAATATTTCAACAACGTGAAATCAGTCAAATCCACATTAAATCGCAAGCGGAAGTTATTAAGTATAGTTCTTGATGCTGGTTTAAAGTGAGTTGAGTAAAAGTGTAGCCAGATAGCGAGCAGGTGTTGATTCCCGTCTGTTAGTTTGTAAAGGTGTTTTTGAGAAAGTGTGTATATTGCTATGATTACAGTGCTTTCAGAGCGCTTTACATTTATTTGCCCAATATTGGGATATAATTAGGGCTGCACGATAAATCGCATGCGATTTTAACGTGCATCTTGTCAGTAAAGCCGGTTCTGTAATCAGCGGTAAATCTCTATCACGTGCGTGCTTTCACATTGAGCATCATTAACTACACAGAGCCGTTGTTCACTGACGAGTTGCGCAAAAATCGCGCGAATATGAACGTGGTTTTGCGCAGCTCGTCAGTGAACAACGGCTCTGTGTTATGAAGGTATTTTTGGTGCAAAACAACTGAGTGAGCGTGACAGCGGAATTTGTAGTTGTAGAGAATAGCCACATGTGTATCAGTAAATCTGAAGTCACAGACAAAAGTTGCAAACTTGTAGATATTTTTTTCTCTCCCACAAACACAACACAACAGTTATACGTTCTTGAATCCTTCACTGCAGGTGCACAAATCCTAGACTACGAATCACAAATCAAGAAACTCGTACACTCACAAGTTTTGCTACTATTGCTGCAATGAATATGGTGCAAAACACATTCACAAACCTGCATCAAAAATGTGAAGTCACAGACGAATTTAGTACATCCGCAAATCAGTTTGTGAATTATTGCAATGAGATTTGCACGCTTGTAGAATGTTTTCCTACATATATATTTTTTTCTTGGATGCTTTTTCTAGCACAAACACAAGTGCATAACTACAACGGCGTGAATCTGCTGCTACGAGTCTCAAACACTTTTTCGCTTGCAAATGACAAGTTTCACGCTCTCTCCCTTATGCACAGCCTATCTGTGTGAAAAATGGTGCAAAAGTGGAAGATAAGGTAAAGGCATAAAACAGAAATACAAAGAATAAATCGTTATATTAGACAGTGTAATTTAATACGAGACGATTGAATAGCAAACTTAACAGTTCAGGTAGGCTAACGTTAGCTTACCTTTCGGGAAATAAGATTTGCTAACCTAACTAAGAAACACTGTATACCAACGTAGCTGTATTTAAGCTATAAAAAAATGATTTCAGAAAGAAAAAATAGCCACGCACCTTTTTTGATACTTGTCGCTGTCAAGATGCTCACAGCTCCCGATTTTTCGGGGTTGTGGCTAAAACTAGGGGGCGTGTTTCAGGCGCCCAAATGAGCTCTTCTGATTGGCTGACATTCTCTGCTCTCTGAACAGTGCGCGCAGTTGCCTCTACAGATGCACAAATCACTATTGCACCATTTATCACACAGATAGGCAGTGCATAAGGGAGAGAGCGTGAAACTTATCATTTGCAAGCGAAAAACAGTGTTTGAGACGCGTAGCAGCAGATTCACGCCGTTGTATTTATGCACTTGTGTTTGTGCTAGAAAAACCATCCAAGAAAAAAAATATATATGTAAGAAAACATACTACAAGCATGCAAATCTCATTGCAAGAATTCACAAACTATTTGCGGATGTACAAAATTCGTCTGTGACTTCACATTTTTAATGCAGGTGTGTGAATGTGTTTTGCACCATCTTCACTGCAGCAATAGTAGCAAAACTGGTGAGCGTACGAGTTTCTTGATTTGTTATTCGTAGACTAGGATTTGTGCACCTGCAGTGAAGGATTCAAGAACGTGTAACTGTTGTGTTTGTGGGAGAGAAAAAAATATCTACAAGTTTGCAACTTTTGTCTGTGACTTCAAATTTACTGATACACATGTGTGGCTATTCTCTACAACTACAAATTTCCCGCTGTCACGCTCACTCAGTTGGTTTGCACCAAAAATACCTTCATACTGTGTAGTTAATGCTGCTCAATGTGAAAGCCCGCAGGTGATGGAAATTTACTGCTGATTACAGAAACGGCTTTTCTGACAAGATGTGCGTTATAAATATCGCATCCGATTTATCGTGCTGCCCTAGATATAATACAAGATGTTTCCAGATTTTTGTACTACTACTTTAGCCTACTCCCGTGTTGTCATTTTACTTAATTTTTTTAGTGGTATTCTGTGTATTTCTTTAAAGAACCTCTTATATCACTGTAGAGTTTACAGCAGCATTCGTAAAAAGAACAAATAAAAAAAGTATATGCTGTTTCTAAATATCTGAGTTGCTTTTTCATTTGTTTCTATCAGTGCTGTAACCTAATCCTGTTGAATCAACATTCACTTGATGTATGGTGGGTTAATCAGAGTTATTAGGTGGAGAATAAAGCATCCGAGGTGGACTCGTCGAGATTGTGCTCTTTCCACTCGTCTGGAGGAACAGAAGTGAGTCTAGGTAAGAAACGGCCTTTTAATTTGTCCTCTCTGCACATTGCTGGCCCGTTAGAGTTTTAGCTGTTCAGCCACTCTTTCCCTAACCACTGGTTGAAGACCTAATCTTTTCAATAAGATTGTGTCACCGATCATCCTTATTCGTCAGTTTTCATGTTCTGTTTTCTGAAGTCGAGAAAATAACAGCGCTTTGTATTTTAATGTGACATGATATAAGAATATCCATAGAGGAATATATAATAGATATTGTGATGTGTGTGGTGTTTGAAATATCGTACTGATAACTAATTAATGAGACTGAACACCGTACTGACAACTAATTAATGAGACTGATTGGGGAACGAGGAACACCGGGGTGTGATCTGTGTATTCAGAGACTGGGGTGAGAAGGATTAAAAAGAGGGTAAAGTACTGCATGACGAGGCTGGGCTCAGACAGTCGATTTACATCCGAATTAGGACGGTGGTACTGCCCACGGTATGGTTGGGAGGAGAGGGAGGGCGGGGGTCGTGGGTATTGTCGTTCGCCGGCGATGAAGATGGATAGCTAGCGGGGACGGGGTGCGAGTAAGTAGGGACGGGGAGTTAGGAGGGCTGTCGTTCTTTATTGTGTGTGCCATTTAACTGCTGAGCTGTTAGAGCGTGCCAGTGTATGGATCGTGCCCGTTCTGAACAGGCTTTGATTGCTGTCTTTTTCTGTGGCTGAGACTGACATGTGCAGAAGTCCTTGTGAGCGTTGAACTTCCGACACGCGGCTCGCATTTACCATTACTGAACGGTGTGCAACAAGCGGTGTTCCACGGCCTGAAACAGCTCCTTAAGTCCACCCCCGGGAGGGGCAGTGGCGCCGTGGGGTGAGTTGAGTGGTTTTATATTTTCATTTTAAATTGATGTATTTAATAAAGTTGTGTTTCTGGTAAAACTAGATGGTGACAGTGAGAGAGTAAGACAGGGTAAGACTGAAACTGGGAGGGTTTAGGGGGCAGGTATTATTTTGCATGCGTATAAGACGCATTTCACATGAGTTTGAAGTGTCACTCTTTGTATTTGATCTTATGGATTGTCACCAATGAAGTGAGTGAATTTCTGTAGCACACTGCCCTAGGGCTTTCTAGGTTGTGTTTAGCCTGTCCTGCAGTCCCCTCTTCTAATAAAATGACCTGTTGTGATTGAAGTTGTGGTGGTGTGTTGTCTTCTGGTGCCAGACCACACTGGCTTAAAGAATTAAAGGTGGTGGCAGCGGCTTAAATATAGAATTATTACAATATATAACAGCAATACAGCTGCAGAACACGTGACGCTATTTTATTAGATATGATCTTCACATGCATTTCGACTAAACTTTTAAATAAAATCACTTTTCTGCCTATACCTGCATAAGAAGTTACGTACAGCAATGTTGTACTAAAAATATCGTTGATGGATGTTATACTGCATTAACTGATTAAAATGAGAATAGATACCTTTAATTTTGAAAATATAATGTCTAACTTTTGTACAATTTTTGCATTTGACTTACAAATAACTGCTTAAGACACAGTGCGTGTGTCTAATGTCAGATATACAAAATACATTAATTTTGTCTTTTTATAATCTGAGCTCAAATATGGAAGTGTTTCTAATAGGTGGTCCGTGGAGGCTTAAATAGCCGTTACCTCAAGTGTGTGTATATTTTTTCAGTTCACTATTTAATATTTGTGAGGAGTCAAGTGCAAGTCGTTGGGACTACAAATAACCTTATGCGATAATTTGGGTCACCCTGATTTACACTTAATTCACATAATAGGCAATTTTGCAGGAAAACACTTTTATCCAAAGCGACTTACAATTGGGGGATACATGAAGCGATTCTTTCTAAAAGAGGCAAAATACAGGAAGCTTGTGGTTGGTGGGTAATTTTGCGTTAAATGAGGACAGCCCAAACTTCATCACCCAACGACACTTAAAAGCACACCAAAGACTTTAACCGACATCTCAGATTACGGTGGCTCTCGAATATTTTAATTTAATACTGAGTTATCACAAGTACTTGATTAGAAATTCACCTGAAATGAACTTACGTTTACCACGCCATTCTAATTATGAGATCACCTGTATATATGTAACACATAAATTCCACACCATATATATCTAATAAATATATAATACACGAATAAATAACACAGCAAACAAAGAATTTTAACTAAGGTGTTCATGAATATTTTAGGTAATAATGTGATGCACTTTAAAAGCGAAGGCATGCATGTTCAAAACCACTAAGGTGAAGATTCCTGGAAGAACACTCGCATCATAGCCGCGGGGAGACACTAAATTCCCATGTCCCCACAAATCTCCCACCCATATATTCACTCCACCAACCAAATACCCCACCAGAATGTCACTGGGCACCAGATGCATGAATATAAATAATAATTAAAAAAAAACTTATTACACATATGAGTATAACATTTTCTTAAGCATTTTCTTATTAGTGCTTTCTTATCTGTGTTGTCCTCTGCCCTTCCCCAAAATTCTCAATTATTAATATTCAAATACATATAGTAAATACATAAATTAGTAAATTAAGTGAATGAATGAAAGGGGAGGAAAAAGAAAACAAATGTGTAGATTGCATATGTACATATAAACCATATTTGGTGGTATTATAATAGAGAAAGTATATAGTAATAAAACTATAACAATTATCTCAATAAGATACATCAGTAACCCTTGTAGACATATATCCACATAATAACATTCACATGCATACTGCATATCTACACATTATATTCATTCCCCTTGTTCCCCTTCTCTATCTATGTTTGTGAAAATTATTGTTGGGAAAGTGCGTGGGTCCAGTGCCAGGTTTCTGATGTATATTACATAAGTGCAGAAATTGATTCCAGATGTCTGTAAATATATATATTTTTTTTCTTGTTTGTGTATGTTATTTTTTCTAATGCAATATATTCTATAAGAAGGTTAGTCCAGTAGTTATGTATACATTTTTTTGATTTCCAGTTTAACAGTAATTTTTTTGGTGATAGTTAGAGAGATGAGTGGATTTTTGTATTTAATCGGAAGATTATCAATTTCTGTAGTATTACCCAGTAAACAAAGTGATGGAGACAGAGGAATCCTACAGCCCATAATGATGGAAAGTTTATCGGTCACTAATATCCTAAATGAGCAAACAGGTTGGCAGGTCCATGTGGCATGGTCATCGGTGCTGCCCAGTGTGCATTGTGAGCATATATCTGTGTCGCTTAGACCCATTTTAAATGTTTTCCTTTGAGTGATGTGAGTCTTGTGAATTATCTTTTACTGTATTAGTTGTAGGTTTGTATTGCTAGTCATAGAAAATATATTACTACAGATTTCTTTCCAGAAGTCGCTGTTGGGGGAGAAAGCCAAGTCATTTTCCCATTTAGCAATTGGTAAAGTTATTGTTGTATTGGTATTTAATATAAGTTTATAGAGTTTGGATATTAATTTTTTAGAATTGGTGAGTTTCAATATCTCTTCCGTCAACTGAGAGGGATGCAGTGGGTTATTTATTACATTAATCTTGGATTTGATTATGGATTTTATTTGTTGATACTGGAGATACTGTTCTCCCCCAAGACCATATTTCTGGCCTAGTGATATAAGCTGGTTATTTTGAAATAAATGATAGAGGTGTGTTCCTTTTTGTTGCCATGATTGAAAATAGATAGGTTTGTTTTATAGTTGAAAGTCAGGGTTGAGCCAGATTGGGGTGTATCTACATGGTGATAGTGATGAATTATTAATTTGATTCAGTTTCCACCAAGCTGTCAGAGTTGTCATAATTGTAGTACTCTTGAAGTAATTCATTTTCTTGAAGTTGGTAGGAAAGCAAGATCTGCGACTGAGGTGTTTTTACATTGATTTTGTTCCAGTTCCATGAGTTACTATAGTTGTTTTTGTGAATACATTTAACTGATATTGTAATTGAGTTGCTAAAGAGTAAAATTGGAAGTTCTAGACCACCTTGTAATTTTGTAATTTTGTCAATTATATTTTTGGTGTTTTTTTTTTCCAGTAGAAGTGGGAAGTTAATGAATCAATTGATTTAAACCATTTATCTGTGGGTGTTATTGGAAGCATTGAGAACAAATCATTAATTTGTGGTAAAGTTTTCATTTTAACTGTAGCAATGCGACCCATAAGTGATAGTGGAAGGTTTGTCCAGCGTTTGAGATCATCTTTAATTTTTTTTAAAAGGGGAGTGTAATTGAGATTAAATAATTCTGACAGTTTGGGGGAATATTGATACCCAGATATGTGATGTTACCAGTGAAAAGTGGGAGAGATGTTATGAGCTGTAGGATCCCAAGCATCTTCAGAGAGCGGTGGTATAGTTGATTTATTCCAGTTTGTGTAGTCTGAAATTTTGGAGAAAATATTGATGAAGGTTTCTTGATTTTGAAGGTTTCTTGTAGTGAGTTATGAGGATCCTGTAAGCATAATAGTAAGTCATCTGCATAAAGACAGATTTTATGTTGTGTACTATCTTGTATTCCTTGAATTTTATTGTTTTGTCGTATTGCTATTGCAAGAGGTTCTATAAAAATGGCAAATAATGACGGTGAAAGTGTGCACTCCATGTCTGGTCCCCCGGTGAAGTGTGAAGCTTTGTGATGTGACCCCATTTGTGATTACTATGGCCCTAGGTGAAGTGTATAATATTTGTATCCAATTGATGAACGACTCTCCAAAACCAAATCTGCGTAGTGTTGAATAAAAATGTCCAGTTAACTTGTCAAATGCCTTTTCAGCATCTAGTGATAACAGTTTGGGTTTGTTTTTGTTGGGCAAGATTAATTAAATGAAATCTACGGGTGTTATCTGAAGCACTTCTGATAAATCCTGTTTGATCATGGTGGATTAACATTGGGATAACCGTTTCTATTCTAGTAGTTAATGCTTTGCTGATAATTTTTAAATCCAATTATTAATGAGAGGGTGGTAGCTGGTGGGGTAGATTGGGTCTTTGTTTGGTTTTAGTAGAAGTGTCATGACGGCTGTATTCATGTGTGTCGGAATTGTGGATTTAGTTTTTATTTCAGTGACTACTCTGTGAAATAATAATTTAATAATTAATAAAAATAAATAGCCCGAAGTGTTTATAGAATTCAGCTGGGAGTCCATCAAGCCCGGGTGATTTGTTATTTGGCATTTTATGTAATGCTTTATAGAGTTAATCTACAGTAAGTGGAGTGTCTAGAGCATCTGCCTGTTCTTTTGATATTGGTAGTTTTATTATCTATTTCTGTTCTATCTAGGTTGTTCCAAAGAATATAATTTTTGGTAGAAAGTATGAAATAACTTTCACCTGATTGATTACATATGGATGGAATAATTGCTTTTTCTTTGTTACGCTTTAGTTGATTCGCTAGATATTTACTAATTTTGTTACTATATTGATATTGATCATATTTAAGTTGTTAGATAATAAACTGTTTTTATGGTTTATGATAAGTTCTGTTTTAAGATGGTTCAGTTCACCTTGTATTTGTTCACTGGGGTTAGTGGAGTAGATATCTGTAAGGTGTTTAATTTTCTTTTCTAGGTTATTTTCCAGTTGTTGCAGTGATTACAGGAAAAATTATATCATACTCATCATACAGGAAAAAAACAGCTTTACATGTTTCCCATAAAAGTGATGAAGTCTCTGGTCTGAGACATGGAGTAAAGCGCCATCTTTTGGGGGGGCTTAATACAAGATTGGGTTTTTAACGTGATAGAGATGGGAGCGTGATCACTGATAACAATTGGATGAATAGTGGTTTCTGGTACATATTGGGTGAGATTTACTAATGAGGAAAAAATCAATTCGGGAGAAGGACTGGTGAATTGGAGAGAAGTAGGTAAATTCTTTACGTGCATGATTATTGATTCTCTCCAACTATCGCCATCCCAAATGGTTATGAATTGTATTTTTTTTTCTGTATAGTGTGCCAATTTTGAGAATAACTTGAAAGAGTTTGTATCTGCCCATTTGTGGTTTTAATAACCGTATTAATCTCCTGCAATTATATTATTCGTGTCACATATTAATGAAAAGAATTTATGAAAAAAAGATGGGTCATCATTGTTTGGTCCATAGATATTTACTAAAGTATGTTTTGTGGTTAATGGATGATTTAATTTAATGATGTTAAATCTCCCTTCTGGGTCAGTGATGGATGTATTGAGGATCAATGGAATATTTTTATTTATCAAGATTGAAACTCCTTGTTGTCTGCTCTTGTATGTTGATGAGAATGCGTTGTGAAACTGTTTAAATTTAAAATGTCCAAGTTCTGAGTTTGAAATGTGTTTCCCGCAGAAAGCATATATCTCCTATTTTCAACAGGTGGTTAATTATTGAGGTCTTTTTTTTGCCTGGGTATGGAGGTCATGCACATTCCACGATACAAGTTTAAGTGGTTGCATAATTATAATTGTTATTTGAGAGGTAGCAGAAAAGGGGAAGAAAAAAATTTGAGTGCACGGTTATCTAGGAGCTGAACATATATATAGATAGAGACAGTCTGCGTTGAGATGACGCGTTTGTGTAGATGTATGTGTTAAGTGTGAAGTTAGGTGCGTGTACATATAAACAAATACGTTACAATAAAACAAAACGGACAAGTACGGCATTAGATTCATTGCGTGAGTTTAAAGGCAGGTGGAAATCGAGCGGGTGTGTCATGTAAATATATTTTAGCAGTCACTGTTTGTTTAATCTTATGATGTGAGTTAGAAGAGCCATGGGGTGAGGTCTTTTATTTCGTTATGTAGTGTAATCAATAACTCTAGTTTGTTAATGGAAGCGAGTACACTGACCTCGATTTCTGCAGTCTCTAGATCGCTGGTATCGGTGGATGATGTCTTTTTTTTCGTTTGCTTGTTTTCTGAGCATTTTGCTGAGTTGTTTGTTAGCTGTATCCATCATGCAGTGGTTGTAGTGGTGATCGATGTAAGCCTCCAAGTCCGCCAGTTCCTCCAGTATGTACCAAAAAAAAAAAAAAGACCTCCCTGTGGTAGTTTGTTGGTATATAATCCAATGAGTTTTAATCCAAATGTTGTTAGTATAGTTGGTACAGTTAGTACAGGTAATACAGTTCCCTTAGTGACCGGTCGCTGCCATGTTGAATCTCACCCTCAGCGCTCAAGTCTCACGTTACTCAGCACTCATCCTTTGTGATACCAAGTTTCTAGACATTGTTCAAAAAAGTACAAGCTAGAAAGAGAAGGAATAAAGAGAGAATTTTTTTTTTATGATGAAGTCAAGTAGCTTCGAAAGATGAGTTTTCAGCTGTCGCTTGAAAATGGTCAGGGATTCAGCGTTACGGATAGGGGTGGGAAGATCGTTCCACCAGCCAGGAGTGGTGAACGAGAATGTTCTGGAAAGTGATTTTGAGCCTCTCTGTGATGGTACCACGAGGCGTCACTCACTAGCGGATCTCAGACTTCTGAAGGGGATGTAAAGTTCTTGAAGTGAGTGGATGGTGTGAGCCTGTGGACTGTTAACATATATGGCAAGCATCAGTGTCTTGAAACTTGATGCGAGCCGCACCAGGTAGCCCGTCCCATCTCCTTGCTGTGTTCCTTCGGATCTGGAATCCCCTCCAATCCTTTACTACACGGAAAAACCCCCAAAATCGAACACGCTCCCCAACAGGATAGTGTCAAGACTCCTGCAAGTGCAGCAGGAACCGTCAGCCCGTTTCCGAGACACTGCATTTACTCACACAACACACAGTAATTTAAAACCCAATCACACATGTGCTGCGCAGGGTTTCGAGGTACAACAGCGTAATTCCTACAAACTCTCACAAACCACAACACACATCTGAATGTGTGAACTTGTGCTGGAAACAGCCCTGTCGGCATGTGCCACATCACCCGCTCATCACTCTATGGATGTGAGTTTGGCAAACACTGGAAGTACGTGATCTAGATGTGTCTATATGTGAAGCAAGCGGAAGAGAAAATCCCTTGTTCCATTCATTTCAAACCAACACTTCTGTTTTATTTGTTGTTGTTGTTGATTTTGTTTCCCTCAGTAATACGGATATTATTTGTTTGGTAATATATAAAACCCATGATATTGTTCACCAAGACTGGTGAAGAGCTGGAAACTTCTGGCGAACAGTTGTCGCAAATGAACTTCGAGTTTGGCGCAAATGAAGCGTTTTTGCATAGGGGTTGGTGACAGAAAGAAATGAAATATTGCGGAAAGTTAATGCAAGCCTCAGAAAGACATAGTTTAAGCCAGATTACATGGTATAAAAAAGGCCAAGACCAATAAGTCATGTTGTTCCAAGCAGCCAAAGACCATTCTCTACTCAAAAACGCAACTGCTGCAAAGCAAAACCATTGCATTTTTGTATCACTGTGGCAGAAACAAACAGAGTTTCCATCAAATATCTGCACCATTAATCCTAATGTTTTATTATGCAGATAGCTGGATATTAACATGCTCAGAAAGATTCTCTTCAAACTGTTGCTCTGCCATTACAGCAATTGACCTGGAAGAGAAAAGTATGCTAGTCCACTGTAGTTCCCCTGAGAATGCAACATGTACTTGTGATATTTAGTTGTGTTTCAGAACTTAACAGCGTGTGAAACTGAGCTTGCAAAGCAAGAAGTATTTATGATTACGTACGTATATGTGGAAGAACTTTAAACGCCTTATTCTGAAGTTTAAAAATGTTTGTCTACAAATTCATGTCTAGTTAGCTCTTAGGCTACGTTTACACAACAACGATATAGTCAAAAAC
>JADLZN010007978.1:0-11896 GCA_018155175.1 Sinocyclocheilus anophthalmus
TGTCATCTACATATGTTCTACACTTTCAGCCCACTCTATGATATAATAAGGATTTTACGTTCTTGCAGATGAACAATGACTTACTTAAACACACTGCAGCTCAGTCAGGTGTTATGGAAATATTGCCTACTCATTAGTCATTACTTCTCATTGCATTTAACCGGGTAATTATTTCAAAGAATCCCACACTGATGTTCTTCGCTATGGAAGACAAATCCAGGCATTAAGCTGTCTTTGTGTGTGATGAGGGATCTCAGAAATGTTGATTTTGCCCTTCTCTGCTCCGCTAGCATAAAAAGCTTTATCATCAGTCCTATTTGAGCTTTACAGCACACTAGCGAGTGTATCAGCCAGATCGTCTAACACCGCCCAGTCACGAAAGGTTCATCAGATGCTGGTGAGCCAGTGTGTCAGATTGAAGGAGATCTGGGCTGTGATTGGTCACAAAGACGAGAATTTGTTTAAGCTGTTTTGGCATGTTAGCCTTCAGGGTTTGTTGTTAAGGTCACTTTTTCAAGATTCTTATTACATAATCTTTCAGAGATACTGACTTTTTCACCAAGGCCTCCTGCACAGCATTGAGGAAGCTTTGTTAAAAAATGGAGCTTGCTGAGCTACACATAATTTAAGGTAGTCAAAAAGACTTTGATACACTGCAGTTACTGCACTGTTAGATACACATGCTAACAAAATGGAGCTAAAAACAGTAAAGTAAAAAAAACACATTTGAAACAAATCGAAAACAGTGATGAACCGCTTTTATATTTTGATATAAAGACATAAAATGACCTGATACAGTTTAGCTGACTTGATTTGATTACTCCTTTCTTTTCGATGTGGTTCACTTGCATTAAAGGGTTAGTTCACCCAAAAATGAAAATTAGCCCATAAATTACTCACCCTCAAGTCATCCTAGGTGTATGACTTTCTTCTTTCAGACGGATCCAGTCAGAGTTATATAAAAAATTGTATTTGATCTTCCAAGCTGTTTACGGGGACAATTTCGACCTATCTCTCTCAAATGGGCCATTGACGCTCTATCTACAATCTCAATTGGGAGTTTCAATGGTCCATTTGAGAGATAGGTGACAAAATGCACTTATAAGTCTGCGATCCACAATAAAGCAAGTAGAAGAAGACGCGTCAGGCACCGGCTGAGAATATGACGCGAAGGCGCCAGAACAATTCAGACATTGCGGTAAAAAACTATATAAATACTGTTTGGTTTCTTGCACAGACCGATCGTTTTGTGTCTTAGGATATCTATTGTGTCATCACGAGCCGCAGGGTTTAATTTGGTTGTGTTTGTGTATGTTTTATGACTCTCAAAGCCATGATTCCCATCCACTGATATTATATGACTGACAGACTGCAACGGCTGGAGTTAAAAATCTCTGTTTGGGTTCTACTGAAGAAACAAAGTCACCTAAATCTTGCATGCCCTGGGGGTAAGCAGATAAACATCAAAAAAAAAAATGAAACTTTTTGGTGAACTATACCCGTTAATGGCACTCAGTGGGTGTTGCATTGCTTCGGTCCAAAAGAAGTTAAATAAAAAGTGCCCATCCATAAAAAAAAAACAAAGGCCTCCTGTAGCGAATTGATGCGTTTTTGTAAGAAAAATATCCATATTGCAACATCACAATCAAACTTTTTTTAAGAATGTTCTTGGCTGGATGACGTATGAGGGTCGGATTTGTGCATGTCGAGGCTCAGAAGTGCGCAAGCGGAAGGCAGGAGAGATCAAAACAAAAAACGGGCAATATTAGAAGTAACAAAACGAGGATTTGTAAAGAAGAAAGTCAGAGGATTTCGATATAAGCCAAGGGGAAACTGGTTTTCAAGTAAGGAAACTTTGCTTCCTTTGCTCCTGTTAACAAACGTTGGTTTTCACGAGACTAACTGGCGCATGCGCAACGCTGAACTCATATGTCATCAGCCCGGAGCTGCTTGGCGCAGTTTTTTTTACAACTGTTGGCGCAAGCTACATTAAAGTGATTATTACGTTTTGAATATGGATATTTTTCTTACAAAAAATGCATCGATTCGCTACAGAAGCCTTGTTCACCCCCCGGAGCCAGGTGAGACACTTTTTTTTTTTAAGGATGGGCGCTTTTTATTTAGGACTGATGCATGCAACACCCGCTGACAGGCATTTCAACAGGTTGGAAGAGCCAGGACAATTTTAATATAACTCCGACTGAATTCGTCAGAAAGAAGAAAGTTATATACACCTAGAATGACTTGAGGGTGAGTAATTTATGGGCGGGGGCAACAAATTCATTTTTGGGTGAACTAACCCTTAAGCACTGAATAAATAATAAACTATTTACTATTTACTAAAATGAATCTGACATTCCAACAGGACAGGACAGGCAGCTCATTGTTAACTAAAATTAACATTTACAACTATTAACATTAATTTATGTTAATTGTAATAAAGCTAATATTAAATAAAATGCAAGATGAATATTAGATGGAAAAACTTACAAACTTAAACTAGAGAATTAGAAATGTTGCCCTTGCAACTAACTGAAATAAATACGTTTAAGTATTAAAATTACTAAAACTAAACAAAAATAAATGTGTTAATTATAAACATTTGAAAAAATAAATAAGATAAAAGCACATAGCAAAACTACTAAAAGATAAAATAAATTAAATTAAATTAAAATGAAAAATAAAATAAATAAAAAAAAACCGAATTCAAAATATAATAAATGATTACCGTTATACAAATAATACTAAAATAACACTGTTCCAATGCTACATACTTTCTAGGTGAGCACATTATTGCCTCAGCTTATTCGGTGGTAAAGCTGTGTCTGCAATATATGACGACACAAAAAAGAAAAAAAAACGTTTTTCATGGTATATGCTACTTGTTAGAAAATGTAACTTGTTGGCGAAAAAGCTACTGGAAAATGTATTAAACCAGTAGCAAAGCTCCTTTTAGTTAGTTCAAGTTGAACTCAGCAGATCAGCATGCTGTACGCCAGCTCTCAAACAATGCTGATGCCAGTCGTAAGTTCATGCTTGACGTGAGGGTAGAGGTCGCTTTGGTCTTCATGGTTTAGTTATTCATTCATTCTCCTACTGCATGAACCTGCAAGAGCAGGGTTTTTTTTTTCCTAAAAAAATATTCATCCTACCAAGAGACTGGCTATGGATTGAGACTACAGCATGTGCCTTGGCACAGAATAATGTAGACCGATGGTAAATACAAAAAAGCCCCGGTGCATTTCTATGTAGCCCTTGGGTTTCAATGTGAGCATTAACTTTGTCACAATGTATCTCGCACTTAAACCTTGCCACCAGCATCCATGAAATATCTCATTTTATGTACTGAAAAGTCTATAGTTGAGGGGAATGACATGTACTACAGATTTTGACCGTCTATTACTCTGTCACGTTTTCAAAGTTCCCTTTAGGAATAGATCATCCAAAAACTAAAACTTGCCACCGCAGACGGCCCGCCTCCCCGGTGACTGTGCTGTCGAGAGCTCCATTGATTTACTGAAGAAGCAAATCCTTTTAACACCACGGCACTTTTCTCCCTACTCTCAGAGGCATCTCCTGAAATCGATGGGTGTGGAATAAAGGCCAGTGGCCCCATCGTTAACCCGTCCTGATCAGGAGCTGGATTTAGGTGTCACTCGCTTTATCTGCCTGCTGAGTGTTTGTCCCAGTAGGAGACAAGGACCAGATATTTGGGTATTTTAAAACCCAAATTTGATTTAAAGTGTTTTGACTGGCAGCAAGATGAGGCATGTTTGTCATAATAGTTTCATCAAGTTGAGTTCAGGACATTCAGCGTGAAAACTTAGTTGCAAAGTTCATGTTTTGATTGATTTAAAAATAGCTGATAGATAGATAGAGTGAAGGATTGAAAATAAGAGAATAGATCGAACAATAGAACAGAAAGAAGGATATAGCAAACGATAGCGCGAAAGAACAATGGATAGAGCAAACGATAAGACAAGAATAAAGGATAGAGTGAGTGATGGAATGCAGGATAGAGCGAGCGAAAGAAAAACTAAGGATATCGTGGACAATAAAACAAAAGGACAGGGTGAGTGAGAATGATAGAACGAAGCATAGAAAGAACAAAGGATACCTAGATAGATAAAGTTTTGATGTCAAAATAAAAATGTCAAAAAGGTTTTATGAGCTGATTTTTGTTAGTTGTCCATTGTCATACAATGACCGAAAACACATTTTCTGAAATGTAATTTTAGACTTGTAACTTTTAGATTTTCTTAAATGTTTCCCATCATCCATCTGCCTCAGTGTTATGGGAATGATAACAGAGTGAAAGGACATTTCACTCAAAAATGAAAGTTCTGTCATTATTTGCTCACCCTCATGGCGTTCCAAAACTGTACAATTTCTTCTGTGGAACACAAAGTATTTTAAAAGTCACTGGGGTTCAAATAACACTGGACCCCACTGACATTCATAGTATGGACAAAAATCAATCAATCAATCAATCACACAGCTAGTTGCCAAAGAAAGATTTCTCATTTTAAAATAAGTAAAACTGGAATAATAATAATAATAAAACTACACATACATATTCAAAAACTAATAAAAATGACAAAAAACAAACTAAAGTACTACATTGACACTGAAATTAAAATAACTGAAAATATAAAAATAAAAACTAATTGAAAATATTAATAAAAACTATAACAGTATGCCGATGAAACTAAAATAAAACTGGTCACAAAATGTATGTAAGGATCCAGAACGGTCATGTTTCAAGTTAAAAATATTGTGCAAGGTTTGGATGAGACATGCAAAGACAGGCTGAAACAGAAAGCAGCAGAATGGGCTTTGGTGACTGTACAGTCTCTGGACTCACTCACTCAGCTGGACAACTCCTCCCAATTTCTCGGACCCAGTCCAATCGACACCACGAGACAAACTGTCCCTTTACTTCTCACTCTACACTGTGCCCTTTCTTCTCTTCTCAGCTTATTTCCCAAAGACCTGAGGCTCTAATGCTTCTTTTTACTCCCAGAAAATGGAAACTTAATGCCTGGGAAAAGTGCAAGAAACAACTTGAGGTCTGTTTCATGCCATACCTATTGTTTGTTGCTGTTAGGTAAGACAAGTCAATTTACTACAGCTTTGCTACCTTAAAAACAACTGATGGTCACTTTCAGCCATCTGTAGATAGGAATCCTGGCCGCATTTCTTGCTCAAAGCTAATTGTAGGTTAACTTGCTATTTGACTGTGGTCTGAGGAGAAAACAGCAAATAACACCCTGTATGCAGATAACAACTGAAAAAACTAGGCAGTAATTAGTGAAATAACGGATTCTGACCACAATACCATAATCAGGTACAGATGGATTTGACAGACGTTTTTACATATATTTTCACAAGTATTGTCTCAGAATGGACCCTTTTCACATTTATAGGGTCCTCAGAAGCGGAAGTGGTCATAGTTGGGCAAACTTCATTAGTGGTGAATGGAGAATGGAAACTACAACAAATGTTTGTTTTTTTGTTTTGTTTCGTTTTTTTTTGCATTCCCAATTGCTCCAATAGTTTAAAAAAGGTGACTTTACAAAAGAGGGAAAAATATCAAGAGATTACATTGGTCAAAGGAGACAAAGATGTCAAATTTGCTGTCACTCCCTCAGCTATTGTATTAGAAACACTCACACAGCAGCATTAACTAGTTTTCTGTAATTTAATGCCATAGTAATATAACACAAAGTATAGTGCTCGAAATGACATGACTTTAAAAAACATTTAATATAATATATACGGATATACATATATTATATATTATCCTGAGATATATATAGGTAAAATTTGTGGCCCTCCTGTTTTTACTCTAGGGCTCTTGAGGTTAGTGCAGAAGAGAATGCGGCCCGCATGAAAAGAAAGAGGTGTGAGGGGTCTGGAGAGAGCTGCAGCCCTGCTGACTGGATCCGACAGGAGGACTGTCCCGTGGGCATCCGTAATGTGGGGAATACCTGCTGGTTCAGTGCTGTCATTCAGGTGTGTGGAGTGTTAATGACAAATTTTGCTTTGAGATGATGAATACTCAATATTATCAGTAAAATTGAATAATTATGCTTGTTTGTGCATTTTGGTAAGCTTCACTTTTTCGGATGAGTTTTATATGGCTTATGAAAATTGTGTTGTGAAAGGTAATTGTGAGTGCTAGACTTTTTAATTTTATAGAATAATTTAACAGATTCGTTACAAACAAAAGGACTGCAGTAAGTGCTCGCTCTTCTAACCTGTTACTATATGATCTGGCCATACTGTGCAAATTAAATAAGTGGTGTTGCTAATGACTGGAGAATAGATCAAGTCAGGTTTAGCATCTGTTTTTTATTTTTTTTCCCTTACTGCAGTAGCTTCTCAGAGCTGTAATTTTATTATATCCATTTCAGACTGAATTTAGCGAGGCTTCTCAGATGTCTGTTGAAATATAAGCCTTCATTGATGTCTGAGCTAATTAAATAGAGCATTGTTTTGATGATAAAGAGAGGCATGAACTCATGTCGTGAGTTTATGGCTTATAGATATGTAACAAACAATCTTTTGTTTGCCATTCACAGCACTTTATAAATAATGCAGATTAATGATGTCATATGAAAACAGTCCCAGCATGAATACTAATTTTCCACCAAAATATTAAGCAGCACAACTGTTTTCAACATTGATAATAATGTTTCTTTAGCACCAAATCAGCATATTAGAATGACTTCTGAAGGATCATGTGATAGCGAAAATTCTGCTTTGCCATCTTAGAAATAATTCATATTGTAAAATGTATTAAAATAGAAAAGTTATTTTGATTTTTAATAGTATTTCACAATACTGTTTTTACCTGTATTTTTGGTAAATTGGTGAGCATAAGAGTTTTCTTTCAGAAACATTATAAAATCTTATCAACCCCAAACGTTTTTTTGAGAAGCCTTTTTTTGTTTTTGAGAAACCTTTTTTGCATCTGTAAGGTAGAATTATGTTTTATCATTTTTGGTGCTTAAAATGTTGATTTTGACCAACTTGAGCAGATATTGTGTCGATTGTTTCCTTCTATTGCAAATCTGTTGTGCATGTGTTCAGTGTTTCAGTACATAAGGTGGTCTTTATTTTTATATGCCAGCAAATATTACACACTATGTCTCTTGTTAGCTTTTTAAATTGTTGATAGTATCACATTTATTACCCAAGAGACACAGAACATTCATAAAATAGCTTAAAACTTGGTACATAAAACACAACAAGGGTAATATTCAACCAAAATGCACCCTGACATCAAAAGATGTTACAAAACATGACAACAAAATCAGCAACAACTGTGTCAATAAAACTGGTCAAATAGTGGGACTATAATTGTTCATGGCCTAATGCATGCTAGAAGAGGGCAAATTGGACTAAAAAACAAATTTCTCTTGTGTTTAGTCTCTGTTCCATCTGCCGGTCTTCCGTAGACTGGTGCTCAATTACTGCCTGTCTGAGCGTGTGCTGGAGAAATGCAAGAGTCATTCAGTGAGTAATCTGCCAGATGGGCATGAGTGTCATTTAGTCTTGGTGTTGTATTAAAGTGTTGTGTTAAAGTGTCATATATATATATATATTTTTATATAGTGCAAATTTTTTTGGTGAACTATACCTTTAAATACTTGATGCCAATATTGCTCAGCTTCACAAGTAGATCTACATGAATATGTTAATGATTCCACTTTGCACTGACAAGATTTCTGTTGCAGGAGAAAAGAAACATTGCCTTCATGCAGGAGTTGCGTTGCCTGTTTGCTCTGATGGTGGGCTCAAACCGTAGGTTTGTAGACCCCTCTGCAGCAGTCGAGCTTCTCAGGGATGCATTTAGAACCAGTGAAGCACAACAGGTACATCATTTGAGTAATATGATTCACAGCTGTTCTGTTGGGGGCTAATTTTAAAATGAAGCAGTTGCAAATGACGGGCTAATAAAAGGTATCTTGAAATGTTTGCCATTCACAGCACTTTATAAATCTACATTAGAGCTTCTTCTAACCAGACACTGTGTTGTATTCTTGGAGAACAGTGTTTATTTTAAGCTTGCTTATTCTAGGATGTCAGTGAATTCACACACAAGTTGCTTGACTGGCTAGAGGATGCATTCCAGCTGGCTGCTAATGGAAAGTAAGTTTATAAATTATAAATAATAATAGTCTTTGATGAGGTGAGCATGACTTAATTTTGATGCTTCAAAGATTTTTTGTTTTTTACTCGGATTATGAAAGCAGTGTTTAAATGTTAAATGACTCAGGTTTCTTACAAATATGGCCCTAAAAAATGTTTCTATCATTAAAGTTGTATAAAATATAATATAATATAACAACATTTAATAAGTGCAATATTTTCTAGTGTCTTTTTCACTGCATCCTTAATCCATTCCACAGTTTCATAAAGGCAAGAAACACATTGAAGCAATTCTTCATAAATTGTTTTAAAATTAACTTTACTTAGGCCTGCTAAGAAATGTGATTCATATTTTTGATGGGTGGAACATTTCAAAAAGATCCTTTTTTTGAGGGTAGATCTCCAGAGCACAAATCCACCACAGGTTGCATCATGACAGAAAATTATTTTGAAATGTATTTAAAAAATAGTGTGACTAAGACAAAGCTTATTTAAAATCATTTTATTGCCATCTTATATGCATCATGTGCTTGCAACATTAAGAAAATGTGTTTGTTACCCCAAGGCACCATCTTGCTGTGGAGGGTTAATTAATAAATGGTAATGAGTGTAGCATTTGTTAAAGAATCATGAATAATTACCCTATGGTATATTTGGTTGCTAATGTACTTGCCAGAAATTTTTTTTGTCCCCCAAAATAAAACATGGCAGCTATTATTTTCAGTAACCCAGAGGATAAACAAAACAACCCCATGGTCCAGCTGTTTTATGGCACATTTGTGGCTGAGAGACTTCATGAAGGTAAGAGAATGATATTTCTTCTGTAATTATTCTGTTTATCACAGTCCTTGATGACAGTTGTGTAATTGTGTGCAGGAAAGATTGTGTCCAACATTGAGCAATTTGGACAATACCCTCTCCAAGTGAATGGCTTCAATAATTTAGATGAATGTTTGGAGGGTGCCATGGTTGAAGGAGAGATTGAGTCGCTTCATTCAGATCAGACAATGTCTTCTGGTCAGGAGGTGAGTTTTTCTACTTTAACGTCATACAATTATATGAACTCCTGACATTTATTCTGATGTTTACATTGCATTCCAGGGTCATAATGATGCGATTTCAATTTTTCCTTGCTCTTTGGAGTGTAACAAGCTCTTGGTCCATAAAGAAGATATGTAAAGTTGCAAACACTAAAGTCTCAAAAACAAAGAGATATTCTTTATAAGTTAAGAGTCAACCACACCTACCTAAAAAAGGCTCATTCTAACACGCCCCCAACATACCTACATCACGATCTGGGAAGATTTACATAACGCCGCCCAAATGTTCACACAAGAAAGAGTCGCTTTATTCTCAGCTGTAGTATTTGTTGCTGCCGCCTGTCCCGGGAAGCGCTGTGTTTGCGTTGTGAACGAAACTACTTTGGTTGGGGGACCAGAGAACGATATTGTCCTTCGGCATGCCTGGATCTGATCCTTGCTGGTCGCTGAGGAAATACAACACCTTTGCGCTGTGGATCACCGGATCGGATTTCACCGTGGACAAAGCAGAGTCCAACCCGGGGTCCGTCACATGTGGTTGCCGCAAGCCCTCCTTCGTCGAATCCGCCGACCGCGCCGTTCTCAAGCCCACCCGCCTCCGCTCTCTATCCCTCCCGCCATTCCTCACTTTATCCCCCGGCCTCTGCTCACTCTTGGCCGCCGCCGCTCACTCTAGGCCGCCGTGTGTGACCCTGTATTTCGTTGTGAAAGCGAAACTACTATATTTGGCCTTCCAAAAGAGGACACAACAACAAATCAGTGGTTAAGTTGTATTTACAACACGGTTCCAGAACACTTCAACCCAAATATCCAGATGTGTGCAGGGAGCAGCAGAAAAGGACAGGGGAGCTCAGAGAAATGTGCTGCAGACATCTGAATATTTGGTTGAAGTGTTCTGGAACAGTGTTGTACATACAACTTAACCACTTATTTCTAGTCATGTCCTCTTTTGGAACACCAAACAAAGTAGTTTCGCTTTCATAAAAAAGAAAAAGAAAAAAAACGCGTCACACACGGCGGCCTAGAGTGAGCGCCGGCGGCCTAGAGTGAGCAGAGTCCGGGGGCTAGAGTGAGCAGAGGCGGCGGGCTAGAGCGGTAGAGGCGGGGTTGAGAACGGCGCGGCTGGCGGATTCAACGAAGGAGCATCCGGTGAGCTTGTGGCAACCGCATGTGATGACCCCGGGCTGACTCCGCTTCGTCCACGGTGAAAGCAAATCCGGCGATCCACAGCACGAAGTTAAAGTATTTCCTCAGCAACCAGCACGGAACAGCTCCAGGCATGACGAAGCAGATAATGTCCTCTTTTCCCCAAACAAAGTTTTCGGTCTCACAACTAAACGCAGCGTCTTCACGACATGGCGGCGGCAACAGCAATACTACATTGAGAATAAAAGTTACGCCTTCTTTTCTTTGCGTGAACATTGGGCGGCGTTATGCAATCTTCCCACATCGTGACGTATACATGTGGGGGCGTGTTAGAACGAGCCGTTTTAGGGGGGTGTGGCAGAGTTTTAACTTTGATAAAGAATATCTTTTTTTTTGAGACTTTAGTCTTTGCAACTTTTTAGATCTTCTTTATGCACCAAGAGCTTTGTAACACTCCAAAGAGAAAGAAAAATTGAAATCGCATCAAATGACCCCTGTACTGCAATTACACATCCATAATAAGGGTCGGAGTTCCAGAATAATGTATGACGGTAAGAGAAAAACTCACTCCTGAACCAGAAGACTTGGTCTGATCTGAATGAGCGACCAATCTCTCCTTCCACCATGCACCCTCCAAACATTCATCTAAATTATTGAAGCCATTCACTTGGAGAGGGTATTGTCCAAATTGCTCAATGTTGGACACAATCTTTCCTGCACACAATTACACAACTGTCATCAAGGACTGTGATAAACAGAATAATTACAGAAGAAATATCATTCTCTTACCTTCATGAAGTCTCTCAGCCACAAATGTGCCATAAAACAGCTGGACCATGGGGTTGTTTTGTTTATCCTCTGGGTTACTGAAAATAATAGCTGCCATGTTTTATTTTGGGGGACAAAAAAAATTTCTGGCAAGTACATTAGCAACCAAATATACCATAGGGTAATTATTCATGATTCTTTAACAAATGCTACACTCATTACCATTTATTAATTAACCCTCCACAGCAAGATGTTGCCTTGGGGTAACAAACACATTTTCTTAATGTTGCAAGCACATGATGCATATAAGATGGCAATAAAATGATTTTAAATAAGCTTTGTCTTAGTCACACTATTTTTTAAATACATTTCAAAATAATTTTCTGTCATGATGCAACCTGTGGTGGATTTGTGCTCTGGAGATCTACCCTCAAAAAAAGGATCTTTTTGAAATGTTCCACCCATCAAAAATATGAATCACATTTCTTAGCAGGCCTAAGTAAAGTTAATTTTAAAACAATTTATGAAGAATTGCTTCAATGTGTTTCTTGCCTTTATGAAACTGTGGAATGGATTAAGGATGCAGTGAAAAAGACACTAGAAAATATTGCACTTATTAAATGTTGTTATATTATATTATATTTTATACAACTTTAATGATAGAAACATTTTTTAGGGCCATATTTGTAAGAAACCTGAGTCATTTAACATTTAAACACTGCTTTCATAATCCGAGTAAAAAACAAAAAATCTTTGAAGCATCAAAATTAAGTCATGCTCACCTC